>CAJNIZ010010768.1:53297-69312 GCA_905231905.1 Symbiodinium pilosum | reverse complement strand
CCTAAACCCCCCAAACCTAAACCCCTAACCCCAAACCCTTAACCCCAAAATTGCAAGCTACCTGAAGGCTGGCAGTCCTTCGCCGCACTGGGAAGTGCAAAGAACTGCCGCGCGAGCCTGTGCAGGTTTTGGACCTGCGGAACGAGTTCATGTGAGCCGTAGTCTAAACTCCTGAAAAAGGTTATATAAGGATTATGTAGGGGAGTACAATAGGGCTTGTTAAGCGGTATACTAGGATTTCAGACTCAAGCCCGTGGTGGACCCTAGCCCTAGCCCCTGCCAGCAGGCTGTGCCAGCAGGCAATGTCAATGTTCAGCAGCTGCACTGCCAACATGCAACCAATCTGAGGACAACAATGATAAGATCATACCCCTGATCGCCACAAGTTTTGTCAACAAGTCAGGACGGCGATCATCAAAAGTGGCCAGCTGGCACGTGTTAGTTCATCAGCATACCCTCTCATCAACATACCCCAGTACCAACAGAAAACACATCGCCTGCAAGCAGCCTGCTGATTCAGCGAGGGCCCTGACAAAATTTTCTGGGAATCGACTCCATGCCGGCAAACAGGTTTAGGGTCAAACCCCAAACCGCGCTAAGGTTTAGTGGCAAGAGCACCTCTTGTTCTGAAACGCCATGGCCATCCAGGTAGAAGAACCCTGTGCTTCTGCATGCGCGGTCCTTCGCAAGCCGCTTTGGGGGCTTCTGCTCTTATGGTACGGCCCTTAAGTGCCACTACTTGAGGGTGCCACGATTATGACACCCCCCCCTCTCCCCCAATGGGAGCATAGGAGCTGTTCCGCAGAAAACCTGTACCCAACACTCTACACCTCCAACGCGACGTCAGAAAGTGTGGTTCCGGCACAAGAAGACCTGAACCCTAATCTATACTACTTTGAAGAATCACACATCTTTGTCTCCAGTAATAATATTCCGAGGTACTATCGACTTTGCCATGGCGTCTACCTAAAAAAGGGCCCAAATTTTGGACACCACCATGTCCAAAAGCAGAACACCTCAAATGTCCCGAAACTAGAAATTCAATGGATCCTGGATCAGGCTCATGACGGGAAAGCTGCGGCTATGAGTTGTGGGTAGTATACCAAGTCCCTCTGAAACTTCAAGAATCTCTTGCATGGCCAGTTTCAAGCTCTCGTGCACAGTGCTGTTTCTCAGCCTTGCTGCCCCCTGGAAACATGAGGACTTCGGGTTTCGGGTTTTAGGGGCGGTTTGGGCCATGCTTAGGCTTGTCAAAATGTTGGTCCTGCTTGGGGTCCATTCGATAAGACAAATTCATCCTCGCCACCTCTTCCCCTTACCTGAATAACCGTACACTGCTGAGCATACATGGGTTAGATATTGGGACGCATAAGGTTGTCATGGGATTCAGGGGATGTTACTCGCCAAGAATGGAGAATCAAATGGGAAACGATGGAGCATGAACAGGAAGCGAGGCATAATTAGGGATTTATAGCAGCGAATAAGCGACTAGTTACCCCAACCCTTATGATAAGGACCGTGTGACTATCATATGGCTATGCTCTAGTAGGGTCCCAATTTCAGGTTTTGGGATAAATCAAAGTCCTTGATATGAATCTTCCCGCTAGCTATACTAAAGCCCAACCCTCTCCCGTAAGACCCAAAACCTCCCTAAACCCCATACCATATGGGAATGGTGTAGAATCGTAGAATCAGTACAGAAGGTCCCAAACTAAGCCGCCGGTATGGGAAAACCATGGTATAGCTGGATATACGTATATCCGTATATGCATATTCTGGCAATGTATTGTAAGTTCCTCACATAAATCTCTATATTACCCATATAACCCAGATTTAGCTTCATTTATTCCATCTGGTTCTCCTTTCGGTGCCCTTTCGGTGCCCTAAACCCTGAGCCAGCCCATGGAGCATTGGAGCCTGAAAGAAACGGAGAGATGTCCAAAGACGGCATCGCGGTGTGGACATCTCGTCGGACAGTGGACCTGTTTAGAATTTAAGGTTTAGGGACAGTGGACCTGTGAATGAGATGGTTCAGGGTTTGCAATTAAGGTCTTTAGGGTGTAGAGCTTGGATACTGGCCCCACCCTATAAGAGTCCCGAATTGTTGAAACCGCAGCAATGTTATACCACCTCCAATAACGATGACCCTATATACCGCTGCTATAGGCTTGGACAGTACGGCTGTATCACAGCTTGAGACAGAAATATTGCTGAGTTGCAATTTTGGGGGCATAGGCTAGTGCCAGATTTCTCCAGTCATTTTTGGATTGCTCTCTCGGCCCCAACTCAACATGGTGGGTCCTTTTCTACAGTACTTGTAAACAGGCCAAAACATTTGGTGGTCGGCGCGAAGATCCTAAGTTTGAGAAAAACCTTACTCACGATGCCAAGTCTGAAAAAAATACGGGCTCACGTGAGAGGGTCTCAACATAGAGTACCCTACGGGCCCAGGTACCTGTGGGGAGATGGTATTCTTGGCGTCCGCTTTAGTCAAAGACTGTGTATGTGATCTGGAGAAAAGCCAATGCCATCGACGAACATCAAACTAGCTTGGCCTTTCTTCAGTACTAGTCCCCCTCAAGTAGATAGTATATATGGAATACCCAGAGAAGCAGAATAATACGATGCCCGGTATACTTCATATTCTATCTACTTAAGGGGGACGATATTCTTATACCTGCGAGGCCGCCTCGGGCTGCCTTAACGCATCTTGTGAAGAAATCATCTCTTGCACAACTCTCTAGAACATGCCACTAGGAGTGGCAAAAGCAGCTGAACCACAACTGCTGGACAGCTCGTTTAGAGAATGCATGCTAGCCTTCCCAGGGAATTCCAGGGACCTATGGCAAAGAATGGTTTGCTCAGCTGTCTTGCCATGGAAAGCCCAGTCAAAAGGGCCCCCACCAAATTCCACGAGCAGAGGGGGAAATCATTTTTTGAAATGCTTTCAACCCTCTACAGCCCTACGCCTACTCCTCTTCCTACTCCTACACCTACAAGTGCTTCTATGCCTGCTACTGTTCCTACTCCTACGCCTACACTGCGTCCCACTACTGCTACAGCTACTTGGAGGATCATCCTTTATCAGACGTAGAAAAACAATACATTATAACCGGGCTTTTAAAATCGTATTTAAAATCGGGATAACCTGAATTAGTCCCTATGAAGCCCACCAACTCACGGCGCCTCAAAGTTGAAGCGGTACAAAGGCGCCGCAGAGGTGCTAAGCTCCGAAATGCAGCCATGCTTATAAGAGAGCAGGGGATTGGGCAACGGATAGCAACGCTGTCGTCGTAGGGACAGTCTCCGGGATCCTAGTCATGGGTTGTAGACTTGGGTATAAAGGGATTAAATACCTAGTTCTGGAAGGTAGTCGTCTAAGACTGGGCTCCGGGTGAAGGGTCCAATGATCACTGGAAACCTTGTTGGGAGAAGGCACATCATAGGCCTTGAGTAAAAAAACGCTGCCTGAGGCTTCCCACATCCTTGGGTTGAAGAACCTTACCGACGCCAACTTGGCCTCCATTTGAGCTATAGTCTAAACTCCTAAAAGGGGGTTATATGGGGGATTATATAGGGGACTATTATAGGGGTTATTAAGGGGGATACTAGGAGTTTAGACAGTAGCTCATTTACGAATGTGATCCTCGCTAACAAGCTGGCGAAGGAAGTTCCGGGGAGGTCCGAGGCGCTCAAACGAGCAATTTCCACTCTTCCTGTTCTTTACGTCTAGATTTCCCGTGCGCGGGCTTGACCTTGCACCAGCGCTCAGTTGGGGGGGAGTCTGAGAGTCATATCATGCCCACGTTGAACGACCCTAAACACTGACCTTCAAGCATCGCAGTCCTGCCCGAAAAGTTCAGAATCAGCGCTAGCTTCACTCATTTGCACGGAGTGCCAACGCACCAGTTTCCACAAGTCAGTGGGCTCCTACCTGCAAGGCCATACTGATGCAACCCCTGAACCCTATACCACTCTCAAAGAGGAGTTCTTCTCACAAGCAACGCAATGGTCTGAAAAGCTTGTTCTACTTGGAAGGTCAGGGGACTGAGTCAGTATACGTATAAAACCCTATACTCCCTCTAGCCGTAAAATAATCCCAGCTATCCCCCAGCTATCCTCAATATTGACCTACTTGCTTAGTCCCCCTGATCCACCAAACGGGTGTGACTGTGAGGCGCGCAAGTACAGATTTGAATTCAGAATCCTAGGCCCGAAAACCTAAACTGGAAAAAATGTTGTCAGCTGAGAAGCACCGCACCACACACACAAAAAAAAACACTCCCAAACTTCATATAGTAGATTATCAACGTTGTCGCCCCTGTGCTGGGGTCCCTGACATAGTCAATCAATACACGGTAAAGAGTGCGGGCTACGGGCGAAATATTAGCGTACCTCGAAAAACAAAGGGCGATAATCTTGTCATCCCCTTATGTGGCCTCCAAACAATTGCATAGCTCCGCGTCCTGATTCGTAGGGAGTTCTGTCCCATGTACAAGCTTGCATGATGATCTTTATACCGTCACGGCAAGTATGGACCCTTCAGTCTCAGGAAGTTGCAATACGTCATGAAGCACTAAAACCTAAACCCTAAACCTATAATGACACAACCTGTAAGTATGACTTCCGCAAGATGATCCATTGGTTTGAGCAACCCTCATTGGAGGTTTCCGAAAATTGGGTCTTTGGGGAGCGGCAGGTCCCACTAGCAAGAATTTGACTGTTTCGCGATAGATATCGGGAACCTGATTTTGTAAATCCTACGCTTTACATCCCAACCCGCTAGATCCTAACAACAGAGCAGCGACCAGGGGCGAGACCCTTCTCGCTGCAAGCAGGCTGAGCTTGCACACCACCTAACTTACATATGCTACTAGGTTCGGGTTTAGGGTTTGCATTTACGGGGCCCCGAACGTGCCCCACTCATTAAGTGCATTTTGGGCTAATCATGGCCGATCAAGGAACGACCTTGGGGGGCTAGTACAGTGGGGGTGGAGGATGAGGAAGTGTTTAGTCTGCAGGGTTCGAGGCCCGGATGGTTCAGGGGTGGGTTTGCAAGGATTACCTGTAACCCCAAATACATACAGTTTAGTAGTGATTACCCCCAAAATTAGTAGGTATAACCCATTAAAATGTAGGGAACTGGGGTTACAGGTAAGGCTTAGGGATTTAGAAGCTTCGGGGCTTCAGAACGGGCTGCTGGCACATTTCAAGAACTGGTCGATGAATTCAAGCTTTGGATGCAAAAGAAGAAAATCATTCTGAACTTTGCAAGCTTCTGCTGGTCTGGGTTAGGGCTCGGGGTAGTTCCAGAGGCCTCAACTCTACTTCACATCTGAAGAATGATTTTATGTGGGCACTGCAGCGTGTAGCACTTCATGCAGTTGTTCAGTTGCGCATGAAGCCTTCGTGACTCTGGTGCCGGTGTTCAGTAAATTCTGAGGCCTCAGCCCTCCCACAAGGCCTCATCCTAAACACCGAGACCACGCACCCTGATCCTTGAGTGGCACTCGTTCAAAATGTTCAGATGCTTCTCTGCGTCAGGGTCTCGTAGGCCAGTTACATCATCGCCCACACTTTCACCTGCCATGCTTGAACATGGGTATCTTTCGAATCCTCAGGACAGATTATCTATCGCTTAATCCCTATACCAAGCCCCAACCAAAACAGCTTCAAACCCTGAACTCCGATACCCTGAACACAGACCCGGTCACCAAGCCCCAAATCGTACGCCTTTGACACGCGACCCTCTACGCCGAGACGCCGGCCCATTACAAGGAAGCCAGATTGTTTCCTGCATTTGTCCCCTAAACCCCAAACCGAAAACCCGAAACCCTAAACCCTATCCTGATAACTTACTGTCACTTCCTGCAGACCGCTACTTTCCATCTCATCTTCGATCTTCATTTCTATTTCATCCTCCATTATGGTGCCCGAAACCCCATTGAAATTCCGTAGCTGCAACTGGCCTACGCCCTGAACCGAACTGAAACTCCATAACAGTGACCCTCTACAATCCTAATCCCTAACCCCTGAACCCGCTGTGAGGTGTTGAAGTTCCTTACCATCAACCAAGCCTAAGTAATTCCGAAATAATCCCCTATAGAACACCGACATTCAACATAAACCCTAAACACCCCCAATAGTGACATAATCCTTGAGCTCTCAAAGACCTAACCCCAAAACCCAAAACCCAAGACCCCACACCCAAGACCCTAAACCCTAAACCCTAAACCTTAAAAACCTAGACCCTAAATCCGTATGCAGGGAAAAGCCCTGAAACCTCCTGTGCTCCAGGCTGCGCCATTAGTCGCGCAAGACCCATCCTAAGCTGTTTAGGGTTAAGGGCTTTAGGGTTTAATTTATACGGGTTTGGGGTAAGGGGCTTAGGGTTAAAGGCTTAAATCCATATGGGGTGGGGGGAGCGGGTGGGGTTTATATTGGGGCTATCTAGAGGAGCATATAATATGGGGATAATACCCCTATAATGGAGAATCACATGGAAAATGATATGAAAACTCGGGCTATTTAGGGATGTATAGGCTTTATGCGGAATTCTAAGTTCATGCCTTTGTCCTTAGTACGAAGAGATCAAGAATGGGGATAACTGGGTTTATTGTCTGGCTCTCAGGGGTTGCACCGAACTTACCAAGTCCCCAGAGCCTCGCAGGAGCGTTAAGGGTTTCAGTTTCCATGTGGTTGTTAAAATAAGGGTCCCATGGGGGGGTCCCATTACACAACGATGCCTAGTTCTTGGGGTATCCAAAAGGGCACCACGAGTCTGACAACCTACTATGTCAACGTCACAGCATGTTCTCCGCCTTTGAGCCTCTTCGCTTAGCAGAAAACCCAATAGGGCTACATTTTTGTAAGGCCGGTGTCTAGGGACAAGCTGACTATCCCATGTAACACCACAATTGGCCTCTCAGATAGCTCTGACAAACTCCTGCTGCGTCAGGGGCTGGAACCTCAAGATAGATTGAAACCCTAGGACATACGGGTACACAGAATGGAAGGGGGGGCCAGTCTAGAACCCCAAATACTATCATCCTTATTATGGAGACCCCAAAGAAGGTATCTCTAATTTAGGAAAGCACTGAAACCTACACATCCTCATATCTATGTATCTATTACATTCCCACATAACCCCTATAACCCCCTCTAGAGGTACCCCTAATTTGTGGAACCCCCTATATGCTCTATACCTCACAAGCCGCATTTCCTTTATTCATGGAACCTCCGTCAGACCCAAGTTGCTGCTTCCTGAACCTAGCAGGTGTAGGGTTTAGGGTTGAGGGTTGTAGGGTTTAGGCTTTAGGGGTTAAAGGTTTAGCCCCCTGGATTTTTATGTCTGCATCCAGGCGCGGGGTTTAGGGTTGAAGGTTATGGAAATATCGAGCTCCAGACCAGCCTGTGTTAAGCGTGAGCAGGGGAAAGGACATGGGTACTATCATTAATTAGGAACACTACACAACTTTAAGACGGTAAGCAAGGGCCTACAAACTGGAATCCTTACTTGAAGAGTCATAGGGACTTAGGACGTATACATATAACCCATATAAGCCAAATAAAGAATCCAGCTAGCATCATTACTCGCTTACTAAGTCCTATATCCTAAACTCTATACCCTGGTTCCTCTCTCTATCTGCCCGAGAACCTGAACCGGGTGCCGTGCTGGGAAGGATCTCCTACAGCGGTCTTGTGGATGCAGAAGTCGATCACCTCGGTGTAGGGTTTAGGGGCCGTGGATTTGTTGGTTAAGGGTTTTCGGGGTTTGGATATGACCCATAGTCCCAAGTGGGACACTCAATACATACACTAACCAATACTCCTAAGAAACCCGTTTGCACTCACCAGAAACATCCAGAAACCACAAGAAAAGCCCTACTCCACGTAAGTATAGCGATCTGTATATTTGGGCTACGGGGGTTCCAGGTCATAGGATTCCTGAGTTTCGGGTCGCGAGGGTTGGGTCATGAAAAGGTCATTGAGAAGTTATTCCGTACATGATTCAAGGCATGTATTCGTTGATGCAGGAGTACCGGTCCTTTCAAGAAACGGAAGCGGACACCCCAAACTCAAAGAACAAGGCTCATCATGAACCGCTTTGTTGAAGGAGCTTGCAACATGCTCGGGTCAGAAAAGCCCCGTCTACATGCCTGTCCTATGCTCCAGGAGATCCTCACGCGTCTCTAAAGACTCCCCGCCGCTGCCCCAACCACCCCCACCCCCACCCCGCACCCCGCCGAGCCCCCCCCACCCCCACTCCCAGCACCGGCACAAGCACCACCACCACAGCTACTCCTGCTGCTACGACGACGAGGACCAGGACGAGGACCAGGACGACGACGACGACAACAACGACGGCTGCTGCATGCTGCTGCTGCCACTACTAATAGTAGTATCCTTTGCTGCTGGAATCATTATCGTTTGTACCGCTCTTGGCATCTCGCTTTGCACCTTCTTGGCTTCTAGATCTGTCTTGCACGCGGCATTGGAAGGTATGTTTCTGGAAATCCGGCCAGAAAGTTTGGCTCCTGCAGACATCAGAGGCTCCTAGTGGATGGTGCCAATCTAGGCGGGGTGGTACAAGCACTCTCTACTCGGGGGGCTGGTTGTTGAAGGACACGTAACATAAGACACAATTTCGGAGGATAGTCCCTCTGTCGGTACATGGATCCTAGCTAGTTACCATGAAAACATCACGATCTGTCTTTACACGCGTTCTTCATGCGTCGATCGTGCCTTCAACCCTTTAGATCAAGATCAGCAAGCCTATACCGAGGCTGAGGGCAGCACGCCGATGACTTGGGGCAGCGTCAGCGACGACCTTGGTGAGGAAGATGCCCTTGTAAAAAAGAAGGACGTTCAAAAATGACGGACTCCCTCTAGATCAAAACCCAAAATTCCTTCTTCACCAACATACGGAGCATATTGCGAGAAGATGCCTCAATGGAGAGTTGGATTTTCCGAATCATCTCAGGGAAGAGCTGAGGTGGTGACTTGGCCCTTGAACATTCTATCAAGGCCGGTTTCCGAAATTAGGGGTCCCTTTCTTGGGAACAATAACAATAGAGAATAGCACCTTGGGGTCGTGTTTATTGGCCCCCCCCCTATTTATGGACACTATAGCAAAGATGATGTACAGGCCTAAGTCTCATCAGGAGGCATAGTCGGACCAAGCTGCTCAGCTATGGTCGTAGCCAGGACCACATTGCCTGAGCCACAACGGTCAGCTAGGGTCCAACCGTCGATATAAGCCATCATCTAAACTCCTAGTCTCTCCCTTCAAGGAGTTCAGACTGTAGCTCAAAAGGGGGATCCCGAAGCTCTAAACTAACTGCCGCAGAGGCTTTGGTGAACTCAGGGCTTTGAATGATTTCCGGGGCTTAATGGATTGATCCAGGGAGTGAAGTAACTGGGCATACTTACTGGAATGGGTGCCTGGGAATTATAGAAAGGGTTTCGGATTGGTACTCACTAGGCCTGCTTTGATCTAATACCTGCTGAGTAGGGGAGCGTTCTCCCCGAATTCCGCTTCCTACAAACAAGTCCAACAGTAGTAGCGTGCGTCAAATGGCATGTGCGAGCACGGGGCTCCCCGGCGAATTTATGGGGAACCTAGTAGGTAGGGCATATCATCTTCGTGCATGACAGTTTCTAAATTGATGAACAGATGTCACCTGCACGGAACTATGTTTGAAGGCCTGTATGGTCTTAGCAAGCCTTCGATAATGACAACGAAATATCAAACATGTCGAATCTTTGCAGCAAACACGCAACGAAGAGTTGGGGCTTTCCCGAACACATGTCCGGATGTCTTGCAACCTGTAGTCTTGAAATTGGATGAGTGAACTGCTGGCCCAAAACAACAGCTGTCCCTTTCCTGGAGACTCGTAACAGAATGATGGTAATAATTATTTGGGAGATTTAGCCGGGCCCTGACTGGCCCCGACTTTGAGAAGAATCCACATGAGCGGCAATCAACAAAATTGCATCAAAAGGGGCTATGGAGGGAACCCCTTTTTTCGAGAAACGGTACAGCTGACTGCCACCTTCGCACTCGGACCAACACTTTTTGAGCGAGAGCTCTAAGACAGGCAAAGCGAGGGACTTTCGGAAGATGCAGTTGCCTAGCCCAGCGCAAGGTCAATAGCATTCGGAAACTAGCATTCATCTGATACATTCTGACGCGACTACCACTACTACTCCTGCTGCTGCTACGGCTACGGCTACGGCTACGGCTACGCTACAGCTGCTACTACTACTACTACTACTACTACTACTCCCCAACTACCACAACCACTGTCATTATCACTCCTCCTTCTCGTAAAAGCACTGGCGCTCCCGAGTTCCTCCAACCGAATTCGCGCCGACTTTTTCCCGGCGCTTGGCTCTGGGGGCTTCTCGCCTTGGGGGCCTCCTGCCACTACACCGCCGGATTGCCGGCAAGGCATAGAGTTTAGGGGTTTAGGATTTTGGGTTTGGGGTTAGGGGTTTAGGGTTCAAGGCTTAGGCTTTGGGATTTATGCTTTAGAGATGTTTAGGTTGAGTTGTCATAATGGGCTCCCTTGAAAGTGGTCGTGGCGGTGATGTGAGGTTTTAGGGGACGTGAAAGATCGTATGCTGTGTGTGTAGCAGCACTGCACAAGTCTTCGGCAGCAAATGCGTATAGTCCCCCTTAAGTAGATAGAATATGGAATTGACCAATTTTCTAATGAGATCCCCATATACACCATATTCTATCTACATAAGGGGGACCATATGATGATAATGGCCCTGGGAGTCTTCCTTAGGTATCAATAGGGCCATCCCGCCTCCGACTACCTGTCCTAGAAGGGCTTCACTCTGAGTCCCAGTACCTTTGGTGGTTTTTAACTGAGCTATAAGCTAAACTCCCAGTATCCCCCTTCCTAACCCCTATAATAGTCCCCTATAGAATCCCCTACATATTCCTCTTTGGGAAGTTTAGATTAGATATTGGCTCAACTAGCTACTGAAAGGCGGAGTGACCCAAGGTATCAAGGTAGGACCCACGCTCAGCAGCAGATGGCGGATTTGCTCCAGGATGGGTGAAGCGAGACTCCTTGCTTTTTAATAACCTCACGACTTTTAGGCCAAAATAAGCATCTCGGGTTGAGGGTTCATGGCTTTGTGCTGCTTTCGAAACCATCTGAGACCCAAGCAACCTCCTGAAAATTTGCCTTCGGAGCCCCTGGGCAAGTGCCCGCCAAAGCAGCCTGCTTAATTAGGCAAGAATCTGCAGCAAAACAAAGAGTCTGGTTTACAGTTCAGGGTTGAGTTATTCCGATACAGCGGCTACATAAGGTTCAAGGGTAATACCCTCAAAGATGGACATCAAATGTCAAATGGACAAGAAAATTGAAAATGAAATGGTAACTGGAGATATATACAGGAGTTATGGTAGGTAACCCAGCCCATAACATTAGGACCTTACTGGAGTCATGTGTAAATTAAAGCTACAGCAGGAGTTGAGGGATGTAGGATTGAAGGCCTGAGCAGTCGAATTTGCAGTAGCTTGGCCCCTTCTATTTGGATTTTGGGAAGGCTATACGAATTGCAAGGAAGATGGTTACAGAGATAGATGCGTACTGCCAACTTCTTGGATTATTGGGATTCTTTCACGCATCCGGGGCTGTTTCTATAGAAGATTAGGCGTGTCTCATTGAATCGCCCTGAACCTAAATCCCTTAACCCCTAAGCCCCATAGGGCTCCATTGTTTGGTTTGTTTGGTTGCATGGGTCGGGTACCCTCCAAACTCCGTCAAATCTGATGTGCATGGGACCATCAGGCAAATGACCCAAAGCAGGATCCGACACACAGACAGAGCCAGGGGCTGTGCAAGCTTCGGGCATATACACTTCGCAGCAGGGGCCCCAAGCAAAATGTAGGGGTAAAGCTTCAGATTGGCGACAGGAAGCTAAAAAGAAGGATAGAGACCTTTCCATGACAAGGTTGATTTCGGTACTTGGTAGTTTCCAAAAGTTATATGGGCGATCGCAAAATAACCCTGGAACACTCCAATCCTTATTATTGAGACCCCGAAAGGGGGCCCCAATTTACGGAAACTCCCATTTGGGGCTTTAGGGTGTAGGGAACCTCGAGTCAAAGTAATCCCCTCCCAAACTATTAAATCCCCCCACCCCCCTACTAGTAAATACTCCCAATATATTTTAGTGTACCACAATATACCACAATGGGGAGTTTTTAATACTAGGGGGTTGGGGGGATGTAATATTAGGGGAGGGGTTTATCACCAATGCTTCGCACCCTGTCTTGCTGCAGCTGCTCGCAAAATGAGCTGGAGCACCGGACTCACTGGATCTGGAGCAGGAGTTTGGAAGGATCTCTCAATGAACTGTAAAGGGGGATAAAGGGGTCATATATGGGTATACAGGAGTATATATGCACTTTGGCAAGATGTCTGCATTAATGGGTGTATAGCTTGAAATAGTGGGGTCTACACGATTCAAAGGATTAAAGAATCTGTTTCATCCTAGGAGATTCTTAATGGTCATTGACCGGAAGAGGCGGCCAGCCTAAGGAAGGAAAACTGCCTTTCCTAGTGTACCCTTGCTTCACATAGATAGATGGCTCCCTTTGCAAACTTGCGTAGCACCGCGGAATCCAGGAGAAAATGCTGGGCCTGCGGGGACAGAAGCCATGATTTCAGAGATGTTGGAGAACGATTTTGGTCGAGATCTCCTATAGGAAGTTGAGATATCTGCAAGTATATGTGGAATGGATTTGCAGGCTCCCCGCGCAAGCCTGAATCCTAGACCTTCAACCCTCAATCCCTAATCCTAAACACTAACCCCTACACCTTAAGTCCTAAACCTCAAACCCTTAACCCTAAACCCTACATCCTCTAGAGTTTGCCTTCTCTCCTCTGCCGTTTGAGAACCAGCATGTCGAGTCTCCTGCTCGAGGGTATGGCAACTCAAACTAGACAATGAGTCCCTTTAAAGCGGCTATAGGGATCTACAAGGATTTAGGGTTTAGGGTTTAGGGTTTTTAAGGCTTTGTAGGGTATAGCAGAGCATCAGGATATAATGGAGGCTAGAGTAATATAGAGGGGTCTGCGGGTGTTTAAGATAGAAGCCCGCAAATGGCAAATGTTATTTGGGTTCAGGGGTTTATTCCCTTATAATCAACCCTCATGAGCTGTGCATCGCTTCTTGCAGACTGAGACATGTAATCAACCCTCATGGAGCCAGAGAATGATATAGTTACCCCCGAAAGCCCTGTCTAATTCAATAGGCCACTACACTACATGGGCTTCACAGCGTTCAACGCTCGCATGGCCGAAGCGGTAGGCAAAACAATCCATAACAAGTTCCAGTGACATGAAACCTGGCAGTTGCCTACCTTCTCAGATTAAGTTGAACACCTACGGACCCCACTAGTAGGACTATATGAGACCTATATACCATACATATGTGTATATTTATACATATATATGTATCTATATGCACGTAGCTTTGGGCCCTCCGTTGAGAATCACATAAGGACTCTTGAGAGACCCTCACACATGGCGGAGGAGTCAAAGTCCTGTTCCTTGCACAGACTTGTTTTGGGTTTAGGACTTTGGATTCACGGTACTACAACTATAGAAACAGTATACAGGGATTACTACTCTAATTGTTGGGACGGCGGCATTGAGGACACCATTGCGAGAGGCATCCTGGAGCAAGCCTTTCTCAATGCAGAGCTCAACTGCTGCTACTTATTGCCCAGAACCCACGTCATGTCATGTCATGGTAATAGCAGGAATCGAATCCTAACGTAAAACTCAAACTGAGCAGTAATATTCTTGCGCCTTGTGATATGGATCTGCTTCCCGCCGTCCCAATAAGGGCTGTATAATGCCAAAGTAAGGCTAGCCAAGGTAATGGAATGAGGGGCTTCGAGGACCGCCCTGGAGGCCCTGTCATCTGGCTGTACTAAAGCCAAAAACCCATTAGCAAACGGATAGACTGGGATATCCCACCTTATAGCTTGTAACCAAGACCCAGAAGGCAGTAATGCCTCCCCCAAGCCAACAAGCTTTTTATGCTTGGGTTCTTCCTTCCTCCTAACTTACATCCTGTTTGAGATGTTGCCAAACGGCTTAGTTGGCACACCAGCAACCTGCTGATGCCCCAAGGGCAGCAGCCCGCGACAAGCAGGCTGCGCCGGAAAAGGGTAAGCGGACCACAGAGCCTAAGACTGGTTCTTTATTTGAGATACCATAAACTATATTTTGTCTTGTGGCTTGCAAAATGAAACTTTAAGATTACTTCCAACAATGACCCAGAAGAGCGAGTTTTAGCTGCAGGTTGTTAGCTGACCAGAAGCCAAACTATAGACATAAGCCCCGTTGCGCTTGCATTCGGACCTGAAAGTTTCCAGTTCCACAAGCACGCTTCAGTTCAGCCGACATTTCAGGTCTTCGGTTCTGTTGAGGACCACACCCTCTGGAACGATGACGATAAAGTAGCGCGACAGCAGCCGCCAAGGCTGCTGGCGGCTTTGCCGACGGGTTGCCAAGGGGAAAGCTCAGTCTTCTTTCAGAGGCCAAGTTTAGCAAGGCCACGTTTGCGGCCGCTCTTGGTATTTCCGCGGGCAACTTGTGTGGAATGGGTTCAACATGCAAGAATATCTTCCATAAGAAGCGGGCAAAAGCATTCTATGGCGTAGATGCTTTCGACAAGTGACGGATGCAGGAATGTCTCGCGGAAGACCATGCAAGTGAGACTGTGATTTCCTAGGAAAGAGAGCCCACAACAATTGTAATACCATGTGAAAGATGTCAAAGGCCCTACAATCTACAAGTCAAGAACAAGGATTGTCCGCCAACGCACGTAATGCAATATATGAACTAATTGCACTGCAGAAGGCATCCAAACAGAAAGCCGCCTCCGTTTGTAGCTCCATAAATTTGGGCAGTTCCCATGACTAGGGAACCCCTATGTAGACCCCAAAATGCCATGTTCCTTATTTTGGGGACCCCCCAATAAAGTACCCCAAATATTAGGAGACCCCTGTTTACACCATAAAGCTGACCAGCCCCCAGCAAGTGCAAGCCGTCGGATTCAAGCACATGGGCTGTTTGCCGTCAACACCTACACCCTCCCAGTATCCTTGATGGGGGATAGATAGCCCCTCAAAGTGGCTACTTGCGCCCTAATCCTTGATTGGGGATATATAGCCCCTAAAAGTCGGTACATAGCCCCTAATATAGAGTTGGTGGAAGGTCTAGGCATCTCCCAGTCAGCTTAAGAATCGGTTTACTTCCCTTGCCGTTTTTTTTTTGCTTTCTCAACTATTCAAAAAACCGGTTTGTGCAGTCAGGCTCATGTACGTTGAAGTTCCCAGAAGGCTGAGACTGCAAAACGCGAACATGACAAATACTAAGCAGAGAATTGCCTACTGCAATGTCGCAGCAAGTAATGTAACCACACCCCTAGGGTTTACGGTTTTAGGCTTTTAGGGTTTCGGGGTGAAACTACCCATGTGCAGCGTTGTCGACCCTTCGACAGTCAGAATTGGAAGACTGCCAGCATCTCACGCATGTGCTTCGCCTGTCATAGCGTGCTGCACAAAGTCAGTTGCCACTAGAAATCAACAACCTAAACCCTGTTTGAGCTATGGTCTAAACTCCTACTATCCCCCTTAGGAACCTCCATAATACTCCCACATAGAATCCCCTATATAAGCCCTCTTTAAGGAGTTTATGCTACACCTCATCTGAAGGGTCACAGGAACTTTGCAAGCATACTTAAAACCTCGAAGCCACAGAAAAACAACAGTTCGCCCCGCTATAAACCTGACTAAGCCGCCCTCACCCCCCAAGTAGGCCCCCAAACCTCAGCACCAAGGGTTTAGGGTTTTGGTTTAGGTGTTATTTCCACACATATATAGATATACATATATGACGAAGATACTTATATATACACAGATGTACATATACACACATGTACATATACACACATGTACATATATATATATGTA
>CAJNIZ010010768.1:30822-52957 GCA_905231905.1 Symbiodinium pilosum | reverse complement strand
AAAAAAAAAAAAAAAAAAACGCAGTACATAGGTCGACAGGAAAGCCATAACCCATTCCCCCCTTACCTACTGACCACGAGGCAGAAAATCCTCTGCAGAAATCCACGGTCTCCATTGGTTGAGGGTTTAGGTGCTTCTTGACCCCTGTTCTGCCCAAACATGCTTTTCTGTCCTGCCTGGCTAAATAACGCCGAAAACACCACAACATGCACGCTGCAGTGCAACCCACCTGAAGTTGATTGAAATTAGCTAACAGAGAACTACAGAGGGGACTTGCAGCAGCAAACACCGAACATAGCGGCCATTAGGGTACATACTTGTCATATCTCGCCACTACTATTGCTCACATCTTATGCCGCATCAGTCCTCTACATCATAGCCGAAGAAAACTGACCCTAGCATGTGGATCCCGGGAAGACTCTGATCCTGAAATAGCCCCCCGCACTAACCCCCAAAGGCTTTCTCAGGGTTCTTGTTATGTTATGTCCCCCGGTGCAGCTCAAGAACTAAACACGAAAGCTCCTAGCAGCTTGAGCCTCAAGACCTCAGCTAGGAATTCCAACCATCAAAAGCAATGAGCCCCAAACCTTCTTCAACGTCAAAGATCCCAAGCCTTAAGGCCCTCTTTTCGGACCCTTCTGCAGGGCCTCCTGTGCTTGCCGCAACAGCAGCCACGGCCGCTAATCGGTCGAGCTCACGTCGGGCGGCACCGTGGAGGAGCTCAGGACAGGGGTTATAGTATGGTGCGTGGAAGTTTAGCAGTGCACAGCTATCAGGGAGTTTCCAAGGACCCTGACTCAGGTTGGCGTTGCACGATGTGCTTTTCAACTCGACTGACAACCAAGGCCAAAGAATACTACTAGCAGTCGCATCCATAGTGGTGGCAGTTGTGGTGGTGGCGACAAGGATGGCAGTGGCGGCGGAACAGCTATATAGGAATACAATACCCCGTGAATGACCCCAATAGGTATCGAAAATCGTGTCACCGCCTGGGGCCAAATTTTTCAAGTTCCTACAAAGCCCAACACAAGCGCTGCAAAACATGATGGGGGCCCCTCGTCGTCCCTGAATGTCCAACACTCACCCAATCTAAAGAGCCTGCTGTCCTTCTAAGGAGGTCAGAGTTTAGAGGGCTTGAAACCTAAGGGAGAGTCAATGACAATGATCTGCAATGCCCTGAAAAACCATCGCAATGTCCTACGTTTCTCGAAATAATAATAAGGGGCCCCGCTAGGATACATAGGGACTGTACAAGGCGTTATATGGGTCCCTGCTAGATAGAACTGCATAGGGATCATGCTGAGAAGTACCAACTTCCTGACTGTGCACGTGAAAGCATGGACCATAAGGTAATTACGTAGGAGTGATGAAATTGAATGTTAGGCCGAGGGCAGGGGGTGGGAGGTTGATGTTGGTAGGGCCTACCCTTGCAAACACCAACACATCCCAAGAATCCTCATAGGGGCATTTCCCAAAAACGTGTTTTAACATTATGTTCCCCAAACAGTAATCCTGCCTATGGTTTGCATTCAAAAAAAAGTTTGGGAACCTTCCCATTTAGGACCTTGGAATGTTGGCGTGGGTGGGCGAGCAACCCTAAACCCAACACCCAAAGTTTTAGGATCCTTCAGGGTGGCTTGACAGAAGACAGAAGACTAGGGCCCTGAGCCCCTAAAGCCCCAGCCAAACACGGTTTAGGGTTTATAACTGGTTTTCTTGAGTAGATAGAATATGGTATACGGGGATCTTATAATGATATACCCAAAGCCATATTCTATCTACTTAAGGGGACCATATGGGACTATATGGTTTTGACCTAAAAAACCAACACCCCGAACCCTTGACCAAAACTCTGAAACCTCTGAAGATGGCGCTGCACCCCAGAACCATGAACGGCAAATCCGACAAGCACAGAAGCCCAAGCACTAGGATTCACCTCGCTCTAGATCCCAATGCTAGTTCAGGATAAACAACGGTCATTAGATTCGATACAACGTGCGCGGGGGGTTTGCTTAATGTCCTGTCCCCAAAATGCGGGAATCCAAAGAAAAGGTGAGTATGATGATGGATAGGGAAGCCTCTTGAACATGCACCGGAAAGCTCCACATTCCCGTGGAATCGTCAGAAGGGACCCTGCCATCCCTTGGTAATCCACGCGTCCTAGCGTTTGGGGTATAAGGTTTAGGAATTTGGGGTTTCAGGGTTTAGGGTTTTAGGGTTTACGATTCTAGGTTTAGGAGTTCTGGTTTTTGTCCGAGGAACCCGCTGCTCAGATCACTACGTCTTGAAACCCAATGTCTTCTATTTCCTTGTAGATGAAGCCTTAATCCTGGAATCGTATACCTCCAAACTCCTTTGTTGAGGGGCTGTTCGACGCACTCCGCGCAAATGACCATAGTTCATAATCCTGAATTTAGGCGCTTTGGGTATAATCCCAACCACTCACTATTACAACAGGGGCGTGCTCCACTTGAGCTCTAGTCTAAACTCTTAGTATCCCACTCAATCCCCCATATAACCCCCTTGAAGGAGTTTGGACTATTGCTCATTTGAGCTCATGACAATTTGCCCAGACTTCCTGGCTTTTGAATCCCTCTGCGACCTCAAGGCGCTCTCCGTGACTCTCGGTCTGCAATAGCACCTGGACTTGGGTTTAGGGCTTAAGGTTTAGGGCTTAGGGCTTAGGGTTTAAGGGTTTAGGGTTAAAAGATTTTAGGGTTTAGGGTTTAAGTTTCCGGGCTTAAGGTTTAGGATATGGGCGCCTGAGGAATATAGGAGCAACAGTCACTGTACCCACTATGCCCACAGAAATAATGGACATGTTGGGAAAATATGTGAGGGACTATACGAAGCCTGAAGGGGACCTCTATGTCCACCCTTAATGGTCCCTTGGCAATGCTGGTATTGATTACCCTCCCTAGGCCTTAAACCCTAAACTTTTCATAGGCCATTGGAGACCTTAAAGCTGACAGTAGCTCACATGGATTCCTGAGATGGGGATTACCCAAAATTAGGAGTACCTTTTTGGGGGTCCCAATAATAAGGATTATAGTATTTTGGGGTCTATATTGGGGTCCCCTTACTTAGGGAAACTACCAGATCATATCCAAGTTGTTCAAGGAAACTCCCAGCTGATGTTCAGTTTAAGGCGAAGGGCTGTGGGGACTTGGGGTTCAGGGTTTAAGTTTAAGGTGTAAATGTCTGGGTTCCAGGGCTCAGGTTTTTGAGTTCAAGGTTTAGGGTTCTCGCGTTAGTGGAGGGTATAAAGGATCCATAGGCTACCGTAAATCCGTGGCTATGTTCAAGGTGATGCCAGATTTGCTCTATCGACGGCGGGGGTGCCCATGGGATCTTTTCTAACCAAGTTGCATAGCTCAGATATACGTCGGGCAGCATAAAATTAACAACCCTAAACCCTAAACCGTGTATCGCTACATCATCGGGGCCGCTTGGCAAGTCAAAAAGAGGTGGCCATGATATGGGGGTTTCCCCAAATTAGGGGTACCTACTATAATGGAGAATCAAATGGAAAAGAAAATGGAAAATGAAATGGAAACTGGGATTATATAGGGGATTATAGGGATTAGGGTTTCCCTATAATAAGGACTATAGTATTTTGGGGTCTATATTGGGGTCCCCTTATTTTGGGAAACTACCATATGTTCTAGCCTTTCAACATGAGCAACACAAATTGGAAGCTGATATTACTTTCCTCATTGCTTTGCCTCAAAATGTCGCTGGTACCTGCATTAGACCTGCTTGTTCGCATGTGAGTTGTGTCTTTTGGCGGCTAGACCAAGGAAATTTCATTTTCGTATTACACAAGAAGAGGATACAATCTTAACTCTACATTGGGGACTATAGCACCCCCCTTTAAAAATAAACCAGAAAATAATCTGGACCCCTCAATTCTTGGAAGCCTTCGTATAAAGCCAAGCAGATAACAGGTGATGTTCAGAACACGATTCGGGCTACAATGGCAGGTCTTGTCTCAAGGCCGACTATGCGTTCTTGAGCTACAATCCCAACCCAACAACCTTTGAATCATCCCGAAAACATCTCCACCATTTTATGCCTGAATTGTTCAACCGGGCTGAACCCCAAATCTCAAACCGAAAACGCAATCCTGCAATGGCCCTGGACAAGGTACCTGCATCAGATCCGCTGCTTGCTGCTGATGCTGGAGGCTCTCAACCTGACAATACGCAGATGCCGCTGCTGGAAATCTCATCACAATTCTAGGCAATTGCATAAGTGACTTGGGCAGTGCGTACGGGCATCAGTGATTACGCAGGCTCTCGGGCTTAAGGATTTAACCTTCACTTTCAGGGATCAAGGCAGAGTCAGCTGAAGTGATTGTTCAAAAAATGGGAAACCTACAAGGGGGGCCCGTGTTGCAATGGGAGGACAGGATGTGCGGATTAAGAATGCTAGCCGGCTGATCAAATAGTTTATTGGGATTTGTGGGAAACATGGTTTGGCCTATGAGATGTTATGTATGAACGCAACAGGGCGCAAAGAATGATTCAAGGGATACTACGGGGTAGTTTCCCAAAATAGGGGGACCCCAATCTAGACCCCAAAATATCATAATCCTTATTATAGGGACTCCCAAAAAGGTACCCCTAATTTTGGGGAACCCCCATGGGAACTGGTATGGGGGTCACAGAAGGTGGTACGCAAGGGCCTTGCCTCGTAGCTACGTCGGAGCTCCGCCAGCGTGCGAGGTCCGCAGTCGGCGCGTCGAGCTTCCTGGGCTGAGGAAGCAGGTCTTTCTTCCCATCTGAACTACTGTCTAAACTCCTTACGGGGGGTTATATAGGGGATTATATAGGGGAATATTGGTGGTTATTAAGGGGGATACTAGGAGTCTAGACTATAGCTCATCTAGCTAAGGCTCTGCGTGTAGGGAAGTAAGAGTTCACGGTAGACTGGCTTGAAAAGCAAAGGAAATTGTCTTCTGAAGTCGGAGCACGGAAGGATGGCTGTGGGTATCAGGATTTAGAGTTCGGCCTTTGGGGTTTTTGGTTGACAGCGCGAGGTCTGGCATATAGGGTGTACGGTTTCATCTCTCGCGCAGCCATGGGCATGTAGGGTCTGGGCTTGAACACTTAAGGGAACAGGAGGGTCATCTGCAGTACCACCTGACGTTTTGTGAAACGGGGGCCTCTGCGAGATGTGGCAATGTAAAGGGCTGTAGAAGGGGATTTCAGGGCGCTTCCGTTGTGCTGCTGCTGCTGCTGCTGCTGCTGCTGCTGCCGCTGTCCGCAAATTAAAACATTATCAGACAGGTTGCCAGCATGTCACGATCATGCTGCTGGCGCAATGCAACGCCCCGTCGGTCGCAGTAGCCTCAAGGGGCTGCGACATCTTGTGGCAGCTGGGAGAAGTGTACTTCCAGCAAACACGTATGACTCACGTAGCCCCTGTATAGCCCGATCGTAGTTTCCATTTTCTGTCCTTCATTCGTCTCTGTTTCCCACAATCCACCAGTAAGACAAGCGCAACTTGGAGCATGCACTCAGCAATGCATCCGAAGACCCCAGAGTAGCCTTGCCAAAGCTCAGCAAGCTCCCAGAAATCCTGGCAAGCGTAGGGTAGCGTAGGGCTTGCGGAAAGAGGGGGTCAACAGTGGGATAGGGACCACCTCAAGAACGCTTTGCCCCTGCTTTCGCTTGGTTTCTTTACTTATCCAGGCTCAGTTTGTGCTCAGTCGGCTATCATGAGTTTGCAGCTTTAGGCCACTTTAGGGTCAAGAGCTAAGAAAAAAACACCATCTTTTTGAGCCCCTGCAACCCATGCTTTTGAGACAGTCCTGCGCTACTGCCCTCTTGGAAGTGCGCACGTCAGCTCTGAAGGCTGAAGCTCGGTTTACCTGCAAATTTGTAGGGTACACCTGCGAAAAGTTAGGACATCCAGGGGTCCAGGTACTCCTAGCATATCACAAGAACCTCAACATTCAAGGTAAAGGGTTTAGGTCTTGAAGCTATGGAACAAAATGATGCCAAACATAGGCCTGGTCTTCTGAAGGACTAAAGAGCTGTTTTGCAACCTCCTCCAAGGTTAGTCTTCAAGAGTTTAGGGTTCAGGATTTAGGGTTGCAAGGTTCCAGAGCACAACACGTACACCCAAACTCCAGCCCTTGAAGTTCATATCCTACGTCCTACACTTTAAACTCATACCAAAGGGACCACCAAAAGGATGAGGCTTCCTCCTTTGCCCCTAATTTTTAAAACAATCCTTCTTCTCAGGCCGCCCCGCAAAATTGGGGTCCCTAGTTCCCACGCCTTACATATGCCTATATCTCCTTAAATTAAAGAACCCATCACCCCCTGCAAAGGGAACCCTATCCAAAAAGTGCAAAAGGCTCCTCGCGAGCGGAGCCCACTGCGTTCAGCGAGTCCTGCCATCAAAGTTACACTCTGATCTGTACAAAAACGTTGCGCCCCTTCTGTGGAAGTCCCTACAAAGATCTTAAGTCATGTACTGGGGGCCTCCGTTGTTTGAAGACAAGGCTTCTGGCTCAGGCTAAGGAGTCTGTAGAGCAAGTTGCCCACGCAACTTCCCAAGGGAGTATGCAGCAGCGCATCCCCTGGGTGAAGGGCTCTATCTCAGACCCTGAGTTTTGTTCGTCTGGGCTTGAAAAAATTAAGGCAGGGTTTAGGGTTTAGGCAGCCGCTTGGACATTTGTGAGAATTGAGCTCCTCTTGAGGGTTCAGATTGTTGGTACGTAACGTTGCCCCAAATGGTGCCATACCTCTGACAACTACATCTTCTAGTTCGTACTGAAACCTAGATGAGTTGACCACATGCTGGTAAAAAGTTGCAAGGGCTCTTTTAGCTAGTGCCCGTGATGTAAGGGTTTAGGGTTTAGGGGGGCTCCCTAGGTACCCACCCCCTTAAGTCGCAAAGCATTGGCTACAGCCAGGGTACACCACTACAGGGATGTTCTTGCCATAACGCCCGACCCACCAGACAAACTTATGTTCCTTCAGATGTCATGTAGATTGTTAATCGATGATCGCAACTCAAGCCTCGTGGTATCTTGCAGTTCGTTGCTACGGTTGATACAACGCCCCCCGCCCGAGGAATCATGACATCCCAGTAGTCCGAGCTCATGAAGGCTTTTTTTTTGCCTTGCTGTTAAGGAACTTAGTTTAGCCTATATTATCCCCCTATAATGGAGATTCAATGGAAAAGAAAATGGACAATGACATGATAACTGGGGTAATCTAGGGATTTAAGGAACTTAACTTAAGTTACCATAATTGGTATACACATATAGTAACTAGTATGGTTTCACCAATATAGTAACCTAAATTACGTTCCTCAACAGCAACCCAGTTTTAGTATCAACCAGATCATAGTCTCTTCATCTGGCATACTGCGCCCAGCGCGGCTTCTGATTTATAATGTCTGTATTAGGAGGACCCCCCCACCCTGTAAGAGTGGTATAATAGGAATATAAGAGGACCGTACTATAATCCCTGTTATCCCCTATAGTCACTATTACTGGGTGGGGGGTCCACCTCATGTCTGTACCACTTCAGAAGTTGTGAGCAACTCCCCTACGATCCCTGAAGCAATTCAGAGAAAATCCCAAAAGAACCGCTTGAACAAGTGCACTTCATCTGAATACTACGCGCCCATATGGGGGTTTCCGAAAATTAGGGGTACCATTTTAGGGGTCCCAATAATAAGGACTATAGTATTTTGGGTTCTATATTGGGGTACCCCTTGTTTTGGGAAACTACCATGTGGAAGTTTCCCTAAATTACTGTTCCCAAAATGAGGGAAATTTATATAGGGCGCCGTATTATAATAGGAACCTAAATATAGGACCCCATATTGACAGTAATTTAGGACAATCCCCATGTAGACCCGATGTGGCTCTGCAATATTGCCCCCCGTACCGCTCCTAGGCGCCGAGCCTTCCTCTCTCTCTGTCCTGAGGTGGTTCTAAACCCTTCCTCCTAAAACTTGGCTCCCGCGCCTTAACTAGGGTTTAGGGTTTAGGGTTTAGGGTAAACCCTAAACCCTAAACTATTAACCAAAAAACCTCGGACCCTAAAGCCTAACCCCCCAAGCCTTGAACTCGCTAAAACCTTCCTAATACGATCCAGCAAGTATTCCTTCCCAACATTGTTTGTACTTGAGAGTTTGGGCTACTTATGACCTACGTATGAATGTACACAAGCCTTCTACATGTCCGAACATGGTTAAAACTGGGCTATAACCCTGCCATAGCAATATTAAACACTCCCACCCCGGAGGTCTCTTCTCGGGCATATTCAGTTTTAGGGGGCCGCGGTGCTTTACATTAGTATGCCGGGGCTAATTACCCTGAACCTCCAAACCCTAAACCCTAAATCCTAAATCCTACACCCTAAATCCTAAACCCTAAATCCTAAACCCTACATAGCCCTTCTAACTGAGGGTACACTTACCCTACACCTCTTTGTAGACTCTTCGTCCTCGGTGAGGCTGGGGCCGGCGTTGTGATCCACCAGACGGCACAATCCAGACCTTTAGGATGAGGGTTTAGGGTGTAGGGTTTTAGGGTTTATAGGGTTTTAGGGTTTAGGGTTTTAGTTTTTTTTTCATCGGACCTTTTCTCTGGGCTTAGGGTTCAGGGTCAGACTTGTAGGGTTCAGGGTGTATCACTTTAAAGGGATATATAGGGGATGTATAGGGGATATATATATATATAGGAAGAGGAAAGCTACCTTTTTAGGGTATCTTATGGTTTAGGGACATAAACCCTACATACGTATCCCCCTATATTGTTGACTTTAACCTGAGAATTCTCGTACGCAGCCTCAGAGCAGAGCTTGAGTGAGGCCCGTCAGCAACAAGAATACCAAGCTAGGTAGGCTTTCTCTGAGAATGTCGCAGTTTAGGGGCTAGGGTAGGCTTATGGGCCCCTTTAGCAGATAGAATATGATATTTGCCATATGATGACAAGATCCCTACATCTCCCATATTCTATCTACGTGCGTGTGGGGAACTTTACATGGACACCCCAACCTGCAATAGTGGTATAATAGGAATACTAGAGGAGGAGACTTAGGTTTCTACTTTTGTCTATAAACACCACTATGAGAGTCTATTGCTTTCCCTACCTAGATACCAAACCCCAAACGCTTAACCCCGACCGCCTAAGGCCCTTAACCTTCATCCCTCCACCGATGATGAAAAGGCACAATTTCAGTCAATAGGTTTGCCAGGGTTTCGGGCTTAGGGTGCCAAAAATCTTGGTGGCAGGACTGTAGTTTGCTTCTACAAAAAAGGACTAGCTTCATACGCAGACTGCACGAAGGACGTGAAACCTGGATACTACACCCTGGACTACAAACCACCTCCCCAGACGGCCCAACATACCTTAGACAAGGAGCATTCTTTAGTTTCACGAGGATCCCTGATATGAAGCCTAAACCCTCAACCCCTAAACTATAAACCCCTAAACCCTGAACCCCTAAACTTTAAACCCCGAAGCCCTAAACCTGAATTAAGGAAGCAGTCTTGGGCCCCTTGAGTGCAGCAGTCTGGGCTGCTGCTAAGGAACTTAATTTAAGTTACCATTTTGGGGAAACCTTCTTTTTTTATATATGCTCATGATGGGAACTTATTTTAAGCTCCTTAAATCCCTATATTATCACAGTTTCCGGTTCATTGTCCATTGTCTTTTCCATTTGGTTCTCAATTCTAGGGGGATAATATAGCTTAATTTAAGTTCCTTAACAGCAACCCAGGAGTGGGAGAGCGAAGGATGGCCTGTCGCTCATGTATTCCCATCGCCGGAGAGGGTCTCCAGCAGACTGCGCGCACGGTTCAAGACTTTTGGGGTTACATGGGGTTTATGGCTGTATAAGGGACTATATCGGGGACTATCATAAGGGTTATTATGTGGGGTGTAGGGTTTCGGGCTTCAGGGTTTGGGGCTTCAGGAGTGTAGGACTTTAGGGGTTAGACTTTATAGGGCTGAGCAACTACCATGCTTCGTCCCGTCAGCCTGCCGCAGCATTCAGGGCATTGCGGGTTTTGATTTAGCAAAATTCAACATGAGTTTGGGGTTGGGGGTCTGTAGTGTACAGGTTGCACCCTCTGCCATTTGGATCTTGACTTTAAGGTGGGATGCTTGCTGAGACTATGATATTCCGTTTCGGACATAAGCAATCACGATAAACCCTAAAGACTCCCTGTAGACCTTGTTGAGTTATTCCGCATGGAAGCCACACGGGAAGCTGGGCTAATCCTGGGATAAGAGGATTCCAATTTGAATGTGGGATGGCAGTTAGCGTATATAGCTAGACCCTAAACCCTAAACCCTAAACCCATGTTTAGGGCTCTCGAAGTTGGGGCTTTTAAACTGCAACACGCGAAGCTTCCCTGAAACCTTATGGAGAAGCCTGAACTACTACCAATATCATTTTGAGATCTACGAGGTACCCTCCACCACAAAATCACAAGGGATCTGGGACCACAATGCCGGTAATTTCTAATTCATGCTCCATCTTCTTGTCCATTGGATGCTCTATTCTTGGGGCCAACAGGAACCTAAAGGCTAGCCTGTGCTTATCCAGGAATGGCTCACTTGTTCAGCCCTGCCTGCATCTCAAAAATCTTTGAGGGCTTCGGGTGCAAGGGTTTAAGGTGAGGTCATATGGACCGGGGCAATGACAGGATTCTGGACTCAACCCAAAATATGTGACAAGGACCTTTTAGGGGTCATGCCATAGGGTCCCTACTGGGGGATCGGAGTAAGCAGCATCCCCTTGTTACCTGATATGAACCCCGGTATAAATTCTATAGAAACCCATGTCCGTTCCATTTTCCATTTGAGTCTCCACTATGCTATATCCTACGCCCTTTAAACTCTAAACCCAAAAGCCCTCAAACACTTAACCTTCAGCCCCTTAAACACTGACCCTAAACCCCTTGAACATTACACCCCAAACCCCTTAAACACCAAACCCTGAACACTAAACAGTTAAACACAAGCCCCTTAAACACTAAATGATAAACCCCATACGCCCTAAACCCTACAGGGATGTTGGATCGACAAGTCCCAGGCTTTGCGATGTAGTGTCATCCCTTCGAACTCGCATGAAACACCCCCCTCAGATTACATCTGCCACATGAGAGATCTTATATAATGAGGGACTTATTTGATAGCAGGAGTGAGGGGAAGGGAGGACTTATTTGATAGCAGGAGTGAGGGGCTGTTTAAGATAAGTATGAAGGGAGTACTGTGATAATGTACATTCTACAGGGGCCTAGATAATCACCAATATCATGTTCAGGTCCATTTGAGGTACCATATACTATAATTATACGAGGAGTATGGAACCATAATATTGGTAGTTAAACCCTAAACCCTAAATCCCTAAACCCTACTGGTACTGGTAATTGTTTAGGCTCCTACATTAGGTTGGCGCAACGTTCCCTCCACCCACAGTCTCGCAAACTTTTCTGCACGACATCAGCCGGAGAAACTTCCCTGCCGGCGTTTGCAGCTCTAAACCCTAAACCCTAAATCCTAGGCCCTCCAATGCAATTCCTTTTTGGGTTTGGTATGGTTTTTTGGTTAGGATTCTTATTAGAGCTACCAAAAAGGTACTACATTGGAGGGTCTAGGTAAATCCTCTAAACCCTTAACCCTTGGAGTCTGGGTCTGCGTCATCTGCCTTACAGGCATCATATTGCGAGGACCCATGCTACATGGGGCGCTCCCAAAATTAGGGCTTTTGTCCCAATAATAAGAATTATAATGTTTTGGGCTATATGGGGGGTCCCCCTGTTCTGGGAAAGGCCATGTAGTTGGAAGCATAATCTGGTAAAGTACTGCTAGGGTTGCCTCGTGTATGGTCTTATGGAACTAACGGCTGCTTGGCACTTCAGGAAGCTTTCAAATTGATAAAGAAACACAGACACTCCAAAGGAGGCCCTTTGTGCGACAGGGCACACATTGCTTGTTGGAAGCTCCCCATTTTTGCCTCTACTTCTCATACCTATATAGCCCCAATATACTACCTACTATAGTAGGTTCCATTTTATTTTCCATTATCCCTATATAACCCCTATACTGTAGTATGCCATAATATACCACAATATACTGCCTTTACCCCAGGTCGGGCTGGTTATATGAAGACAGCTGGGCATCCAGGGCAAGGGAGTTGATGTGACCTGCCTGCGTTTCAGCCCATCAAAGAGTTGTGATGTCCACCGTAAACCCTAAACCCTGCACCCCAAACCCTAAACCCTAACCCAAAACCGCCATCTTCAGCTTTTCTGATGCGAAGTTACATGCTATCTCACATTGGTTGGACTGCCTGAGATTCCTGTGCCATTCGTGCAGTTCTCTCTCCGGTGTCCTGCAAGTGGTATTCATATCGCAGGGCCACGCAGGCAGCTAACTTCACACAAACGTTAAGAATTTCGTGCCAAGATCAAGGGTGCTTGAACATTACACGCCAAAAACAGGATGCCTTCGGGCAGTTCCCCTCCCATTTTCTTCAGGCTCCCCCAAGCATGGGCTCCCTAGGCGTCCTTTCAAATCGACTCTCTTCCAAGGCTGCGAAGGCAGTATCTGGTGCACCGGCCATGTGTAATACAACGCCGGCTGTAAAAAGCCGCGCTGCAACGCACACCAAACCATCTATATCCCGATATACTACTATATAGCCCCTGCATCAGCCTATAACTTACTCTTCACCCTAAACCCTACACCCTGAACCGACCCTCTCAAAAAGCAACAGAAACCCTAGACCATGTTCCCTTCAGCTCCAAAATTGGCTTTACCTTCCCAAGTTGTAGGGTTTGTGACGGTTAGCCTCCCCGAAACTTACATGAAACCTCAAAAGGGGCCCTACACAAACAACTGTCCTCTGAAATGAACCCTATGTTGGGTTCCATGATAGTGTTCGAGAGGGTAAAGGTATAGGGTTTATTTCAGCTGGCTCTACGGACTGGAAGCACAGAAATTTGACAGGTCTTTGCAGAAGCTTCTAGTCAGAGTTATTGAGGTTGTTTTCCCGGGCCCCCTTCTCATAATAGTATTCAAGGTAAAGAATCACTACATAATTGGGCAATATTCAATATTTTTGATTTCCGTTTACAATACTTGGCACTGCACGGGAATTGCGGAGGCTTGGGATGCTTTTTGAAAGGATTCTACACGGGTTTTGTGGTTGCTGACATGCAAAGGGACTCCCCCAAGCCCTAAACCCTAATNNCCCCCCTTCCCCCCCCTCCCCCCCCTCCCGCCCGATTCAGAGGGTCAGCGGGCTCGTGTACGCCATGCAGTAACAATGGTTTCCCCATGCTGTGCCTACTTACTAAGTCACCCCTTCCCTTCAAGTATCATGAGAAGTATGCAAGATGAGTTGACGGTGTCAGGGGTTCACCTGCTTCAGAATGACTAGAGGCAGCTAGTAAAAATGAGGGGAGGTAGTAGTGGAACCCATGATTCTTTATGGAAATCCTCTCCACAACCCTAAACTCAGAACTCCTCTCACCTGGATATCACCAGTCCTTCCGCTTCAGGTCGCAGCTACAAAACTTCAGGCCAAAACTAGGTGCTGCTCAAATCAGGGCCCCTCAATACTGATTCCTCCAATCGCCCCAAATAGTAAACGTTCCCAATTGTGGTATACTGTAGCCCAGTGTGTAAACCTTGACAACTTGAATTCATTGACCTACACTGTAGACCCTATGCACTACACATAGCATTAACACAATGTCCAAAATTCTAGATCCTACAGGCCCCACACCCTACGTGCCCCATAGAACACAAATAGAGGCCCCTGAGTTTGACAGATCTCCCAGCTCCCACGGAAGCTCTGATCCGGTCCAACTTTTGTCTCCTGATTGCCTAGGATGAAAATACTTACAGTGTTGAATCAGGGGATTGAATCAGAGGAGTTTGGTAACGCAACCCCCAAAATTAGAACCTCGATATAGCCATGTGACCATTCTAGGGTGAGAGTTTGCAGGGTTGGAGTTACGAAGTGCTTTGAATAGTGTAGGCAGGGTCAAGTTTAGGAGTCCTTAACGTGGCGTTTAGAGGTTACTTGATAACACCAACGGCCCTGGCTCATAAGGTCTACTCACAGGTGCGCTTCTTGCGTTATTAAGCTAAGTAAAATGATTTTCTAATAGCATAGCATACTTCAAGCAACAAGGAGAATAGTATCTTCAGCTATACTGAAAATCTAAAAATCTCTGCCTGAAAGAACTACTTACATAGGCTGCTCGGAGGGTCAGGCAAACTTAGTAAGTCTTCCTATCATCCCTATCGTTTCAAGCCATATAAGAACCCCTACGATCCCCACTATTATTGACCTACTTAAATCCTCTGCGGCACCCTAAACTCTTAAACCTTGGAACTTTACGGACTCGAGCCCGTGGGAGGCGCTTCGGCCAGCATAGCGAAACCTGTGCATGCACCAATGGGTGCTGGGTGCCATGAGAGTCAAAGCTATCAAGACAGAAATCAAAGAATCAAGTTACCTGCAACGCGACCTTCATAGTAGTAATAGTAATTAGCAATGGCAGTAGCAATAATGATGCTCCCAACCTTTCAAAAGTCATGAAGGCAAAGCGACAACACTAATCCTTAAAGTTTAGGGTTAGAAACCCTAAGCCGTAGACCTAAAGCCTGAACTAAACCCTAAAACCCTATTCAATTCCCTAGAACCCTAAACCCTAAGCCCTAAAACCCTAAACTAAACCCTCACCCCTAAACCCTTAACCCTAAACCCTGAACCAACCAGACTTTGTCCCAGGCCTGGGCTTGAGGTGGCTGTCCCGAAATAGGGGGCTGAAGGTGTTTGTTTTGAGCTGTCAATATGTATGTATATATATATATGTGTATATGTACATATATACTACGTGGCACTTAGGACCCCTATGTTAACCCTCAGGTACCTATGATATAGGTATAAAGGAATCCCATAGGGTTAAGGGTCTAAGGTCCAAGCTAGCTCCCAAGGAGTATATATATGCCTGAAGGAGAACTTGAAGAACGATTTGACAAGCCCCCCTTTATGCTTCAGCGCAGTTGTGGCCTAACGGTCAATGTGGCGTGACAGTATTCTGCTTGCGATCAGTGCAATACGTACATGTGTGAATATATGTATATACACATATGGCTATCCTGTATCATCACCATTACCACTATCCCACTATCACCACCAAAACCACAACCACTATCACCACTACTGCAACCACCACAATTAGCACTACCATCAGCACCGCTACCAGCACCACAACCAACACCATTACCGCCGCCGCCGCCGCCGCCGCCACCACCACCACCACCACCACCACCAACAACAACAACAACAACAACAATAACGACAACGTCTATTCTTGCTAGGGGCTTCACGATCCCTAAACTTTGATCATGGGGCTTCATGGCTTATCATGAGCTTTGAACTTCAACTACACAGGCTGTAGGCCCTTTCAAGTGAACTTCGCGAATTGCTTTTAAGGTCTAAGCCCCGGACGCAGCCCCCTCAAACTATTGCCTCATCAATCTGCCCTTGAACCCTCCCAACAAAGAATTCCAGCTGATTGTTTGGGTCTCTCACTAAGCAACACGTTCAAAAAAATAATATCTAGAGCATCCCTAGCCTCAGGAAAGCCAAGAACAGTTCAGTACAGCAAAGTGTTTAACGCGGTTTATATTACATACTGGCAACCCCAAACTTCGTCCTTTTAGACCTCATTGGTGTCTTAAAAGTCTCACCTGTGCAGGCAGAGGGGTCAGTCCTTACAATTGCGACTGCCCTCATGCCACAGGTGTGCGAACTAAAAACTTGGGAACTGGAATCTCCATGTGGGCCCAGAACAAGGCTCAGCACGCAGCCGGCCTCTATCTCAGGAAAGCTCGTATCTTTGCTTAGTTGCTCCTAGCACGCTTTGCTTGCAATCCAGCTTTCTGCTGCTTTGCTGAGGTCTATTCTCCAAGTAACTACCATCCTGTTTGCAGGGCACGGGATGTTCCCGAAGGCCCGTATGCCCGGAGATTGCCATATACAAGCCTCTCACAGTCGCACCCCTGAAAGCAGGCACAAACACACCTGTAGGTGAAAGGCCAAGCTCCACCGGCCTAATGTAGAAACCTGCGCATAGGCGACAGTGCTACACTACGTAATTCAGGATTATGCTGGGACAATCCCCCAAAATCCTCATATGCAGGTTTCTGCACTAGACGTCTTCTGCAGTGCAGCCAAATCTTGTCCGGCATGTCGGGCAGAAACAAGAGGATGCTGATGCAGACAGTGACCACGTGGCGATGCACTCTTCGTGGAAGACGTGTCCTGGGTGCTGATGTTGGGCATCCTCAAACGAACCATTGTCTACCAGGACCAGAACTGGCCGAAAACGAGATTTGTAGGTCTTCATGTGGCGGCGTCTTACGCTACATGTCCCCTGTATTCTGGCTAGCTGGGACCGCGAACTTTGTAAAGCATATACCGTTTGACGCTCCACACTCGCCTACCATCTGTAAAGCCTATACCTAGGGGTTCCCAAAACTAGCCCTATTCAGGGCCTGCAAGGTGTCAAACCTCGGGAGTAGGACATGGCATAACACTTCCATAGTTCCGGTGCAAAGCTTCAAGACCCAAACAACGGCATGCAACCCCCACATCACGGGATTGTTGACCTAGTATGCTAGGCCTTCATGCAGTCTGGGCAAGGCTTCGGACTCGGTTCGGGCTTATAGTCCCCCTTAAGTAGCTAGAATGAAGCTTTGGGTATATTATAACAAGAACCCCATATACCCCATATTCTATCTACTTAAGGGGGACTATAACCTGGAAACCCTAAACCTCTTTTGGATTGAGAAAGGCGTCCGCATGGGAGGACCGCCACACGGCTCGAAGCATCAAAGTCTTCCAGGCAGCAGATACAGGTCTTCTCCGCGTGGGTGCAATTCGCCTTATCCAGAGCTCAAGCTTTAGGTCTTCTCCTGAAAATATTTTTCCTAAATGGGTAAGCGTTGCCTCATCCACAGTTTATAGTCCCCCTTAAGTAGATAGAGTATGGGGTATATGGGGAGCTTATTATAATATACCCCCAAACCATATTCTATTTACTTAAGGGGGACTATACCCTAAACCCTAAATCCTCAATAGCAGTTTCCCATTTTACTTTCCATTATCCCTCTAATATAATCTACTTAAGGGGGATTGTATGCTTTGAGCTTTGGGAGACACGTCTTCTCCAAATGGGTCATAATCTAAACTCCTTAAAGGGGGATTATATATGGGACTACTACAGGGGTTATTAAGGGGGATACTAGGAGTTTAGGCTATAGCTCAAATGGGTGCGCGTCGCCTCATTGATGGCTCATGGCTTTGAGTTCAGGGATTTTGTCTTTTCGCAAGTGAATAGCTTGTCTAAGCGACTGCTGGGCGCACTGCATGTGCCTCTAATCTGGCCTTTAGCCTCTTTAGGGGGACTCTTGGACATATTTGTGTGTATATACATGTGACAAGTATATACTAAGCACCAAGCACTCCAATAAACGTATGAGGATGACATCAGGCACAGATGTAGGGTCCATGCCAAAATGTGCTAAGTACACATGCACTCCAATTAAGATATGGGGATGACAGAGGGGTGCAGATGTAGGCTCCATACAAAAATGCTTCCTCCCAAAAGGATATTCAGTCTCTCCTTGCATTTTCAACATGCTCACATGATTTCTGGCCAGTAGGCGGAAATGCTGGCCGGACACCGTCTGACTAGCTGGCACGACGTGCTCGAGACCATGTCACTAGAGTGAGTGAAGGTCAATATCACGGTGTCCAAAACAAGCTACATGGTCCGCTACTGAATCTAACGGACAATTGATGACGGTAGCATTTGTAGCGCCACTTACGTTATCTTGGAGTCCAAGTTGCGCGAGCTTCAGACGTCGCTTGCTTGGAAACAACCCATTCGGCTGATTCCTCCACGCACTTAACGCTCACGGTCTGCAACCTCACCGGGGCTCAGGGTAAATTCTGCAGCATGTTTTCAAAAAATGCGCGCCCCCAAAGCACAATCAAACATCTCAGTGCGCGCAATGGCCCTTTGGCTCCCATGACTTGAATGGGTATTCACACGGAATCGAACACGAGAACAACTCCCTCCCCCGCAAGAAGAACACTTCCCCTCAACAATGAATAATTACCGGAGTACCGTCCGGGGCGAGGCTGGCATTATTCGGGGAGAGAGAACAGAAGCACTTACAATGAAGGGATGAAAGGCTCATGAGCAGGGAGAGGGCACCCCGTCGTAAGGCAATCCGAACTTTAATCTCTCGGAGGTGCGCAGGGTAATTATGACTCTACCACTGATAAGCTGCCTAATAAAGCCTTCTACGTTGTTGTAACTGGCTACCTGGTTGTGATGGGGTTATGCCAGTACCAGTTATAAGGTTAGTTACTCTGAACCTCCAAGTATCCCAACCCACTGTAGCGTACCCAGTAGCTCAGGGCATTCAGCATCTAATGCTCCAAAGGTCTTTGAGGCCCAGAGGCACTTGCGCTCTCGAATCCTGGTTCACAGTTCAATCTTCGAAGCCCAGGTCCGTTGTCAAAATGTGCTGTGTGCTGTTTAGCCCTGGAAGAAAGGAGCTTTTGCCCAGACAGTTACAACATCTTGTCAGCGCGCGCTTCAACAATATTTTCAAAAACTGTGTCCACCTAAATACAGTTCTCACCAAAACACACGAACGCATAACAGCGGCCCCTCACGTGACCCAGACCTGTCAATGAAAAAGTAGAAAACAACAGTTGGCAAAGTTATGGGTTTGCGGGCCATCGGCTTCATGGCGTTCATTAAAAGCGCGAGGGCTTGACGACTTGGCCGCTATCACGTGAAAGAGTGTCCCGTCATGTAGGATCTCTCAGTAGCAACGTATGTACCGATACAGCGTTTCAGGAAGGGATGACAACTTTAGGCTACTCAGACATGTTTATCTGCATGGGCATCGGCGTTTGAGGTTCGATTGCTTACAGGTAGGCAAAGGTGCGCCTTGCTACTTGCTGCTTCGAGGAATGACTACACCCATAATCATAATATTGGGGTAATGTTGGGGTTATATTGGGGATAATGGAAAACAAAATGCAAACTATATTCTCCGAAAGGTTTGCAGCAAACCTGGTCCTCAAAGCATCCCGCAAACTCTGGACGGCTCAACCCTCGGAAGCCCGAAGCCGAAGCCCCCTACCATAAAGCCTCGGCCCTCAATCCTAAGCATGCCGAATCTCTGTAATCCCCTCCCTCTGTCATTAAAACCCTCTGCTATAGTGGGAATGTTTCATATGAGTGTGATGGGAATCTTGATACTAGGGGGAGCTCAACCAGCAACCTACACCTGCGCCACACTGAACCTAAGCCCCACCCACCTACCTGGCCGGTTCCACTTGCTGTCTGGGCGTTCGGTCAAAGACCAGTGCTACAGTTCCCACCATGACCTGGAGTTGATTTAGGGTTTAGGGTTTGGGATGTGGGTTGCCATTTTGATGTCTTAGCTTCAATGGACTTATCTTTTTGGAGCCCACTTACCAGAACAGAACGACCTGCATATTCGACAACAGACAGAATGACATGCAGAAGGGCAAGCTTACAGTTGTCATGGCTGCTTGCTTGAATTGAGGCTCAGAGATTCGTGTCTTGGGGTTGGGGCTGTGCAGATTTAGGTCAGAGTTCGGAACGAGATTTCTTACATCAGGTTCCGGGTTCACATGGTTAGTACAACTAGCTGCCTAAGACAACAACAAAATAAATGAGTATAGCGTGGCAGGAACTCATGATCTTGCTCAGGGGCAATACCTGATGTGGTTGTCACTTAGGCCGCAGGACCTAAACAGCCCCTTCAAATAGGATGCTGTCCACACACACACAACTGGCAATGCAATCTGACGTTGTCATCAGACAACTGGCAATACTATCTGAGACGTTTACTTCGGAAGGATGTTGTCAATCGACAACACAAGCAGTGCAGTCCAAGAAGCTTTGCTTGAATCATTGTAGCGTTGCTGCATTCACAGCTGCAAATGTTGCAACTGGCCAAATGCAATTCCCTGAGTATTCCTTGAGGGCATTCGATCCTCATCACGACACCTAGGAGCACGGCTTTCTTGCCTCTCCAAATAATACTGGCCGTATCGCCGGCAACACGCTCTGTACACCTCAGACCTGAATCTCCATATGCAACCCAGTCTGAACTCCGAGTATCCCCCTGGTTAATCCCTTATATAACTCCCTTTAAGGAGTCTAAACTCCTAGGATCCCCCTTAGTATCCCCCATATAATCCCTTGTATAACCCCCTTTAAAGGAATCTAAACTCCCAGTATCCCCCTTAGTAGTCCCCCATGCAATCCCTTATATAATCCCCTTTAAGGATTTTGCCCATAATTATGAGCCTCATAGAGCCAGAAGAAAGGCCCCCTAGCACCTAGCAAGCAACCTGATGGACTTCCACACTTTTGGCATACTAATATGGTAAAATATAATATGATATAATATAGTATAATGTAATATAATTTGCACCCACTTCAGTTCCGCATTCAGCCAAGGCGCCGTGCAACCGAGCGGGATGATGAACAGCGCGGAGTACCTAGATAATGTGTCATGACAGTCGTGGTCAGGACTTCATTGCTACGACGTCTAGACTTATGAATGGCGAATTCCGCTACTGTTGCTCATGATACTACTACTACTACTACTACTACCACCACCACCACCGCCACCACCACCACCACCACCACCACGACGACGACTACTACTACTACTACTGCTACTACTTCCCCTACTACTTCCCCTACTACTGACACTACCACTACTACCCCCAGACCCCCATGTTGGCCGTCAAAACAACATCCGGATTATTCCGTGCTGTTCTTAGCATGAGAAGCTGCTTCTTGGTTGGGTTGGGGAAGGTGAGGGATGGGGGAGAGGGGTGGGGTAGGGTGGGGTGGGGTGCTTATAGCACGCTAACTTTTTTGGTGAAGGTGTTGTTTCCTCGGACGTCTACCTCGTACACAAAGCCCTATCAGGATCACAGCTGCAAAGCTCAACGGATGCTGAAGGTTCCCAACTCTTAGGGTGTACGGGGGTTAGGGCTACAGGGTAGTAGAGCAGGACGTTGGCAATGGCTACCTCAACCTTAGCCACTTAACCATACACGCCAAACCCCGACTGCTGGCTACTCGTCCATATTATCCTTTGAAGAGAGAGGAGGAGGAGCCTTCTTACAGTTTAAAGCAATCCAATCCCCGAAAAACAGCAAAACATGAAGGACCCTAATTAACATTGACCCTAAACCCCCAAACCCTAAACTTAAAACCCTGACAGTGACCCTCAAATTTACACCCTAACATTGACCCTAAACCCTTTACCAATTATGTGATATATATATATACTATATTATATATGTAGAGTTGATATATTATATGGTGTATGACATATGTATAATAATATATTCGTATATATTATATAGTATATATATTTATATCTATAATATCCATAGATATTCTCATGATATTACCGGCAGCCTTGCCTGCGGCGGTACTCCCAAGGCGTGAGCGCCATGACCATTATGAAGAGCCCTGCCACCACAAGATTCAAAGTGGTCGTTCAGAGTCTAGGGTTTAAGGGTTTAAGGCCTAGGAGTACACATGTTAAGAGGGTTACCCGAAGTTTTGGGCAAAGAACGCCAAGTAAATCAATGCCGGGGGATAGTTGATCATAATTCTGGTCTGGTGGCTTCTACAACAAGGGCTCGGGGCCTCAAAGTCCCCCTGAATACCTCAGTATATGGGGGTTTCCCAAAATTAGGGGTACCATTGTGGGGGTCCCAATAAGAAGGACTATAGTATTTTGGGGCCTATATTGGGGTCCCCTTATTTTGGGAAACTACTATATACTGTTGGAGTCCTTGTTGGGAACTATTAGAACTAGTTTGCCCGCTACTCACATGAGCTAGAGTCTAAACTCCAAGTATACCCCTGAATAAGCCCTAATGTTGACTTCACCTTAAGAACTGCCCCTACATTTACAAAATCCCGGGGCCGGAACACAATTAAAATAACCCCCACAATTACAAAATCCCCCAAACGCGTAATTTTTGTC
>CAJNIZ010010768.1:0-30736 GCA_905231905.1 Symbiodinium pilosum | reverse complement strand
ACTCCCCTATATAAGCCCCCATATAACCACCCTCTAAGGAGTTTAGACTATGGCTCACATCAGCTGGAGTCCGGCTCTGCTCATAACTGAGTTTGTTCTTCAAAATTGCCAGGGATGCAAACGAAATGTTTTGGGGCCGTACGTGGAACGAGATCTTACAGGGAAGCACTGGCCAATCGAATTGTCTCAACTTGCGCCCCGGATGAGGGACCAAACTCTTAAAAGAGTTACGCTGTGTGGCTGCTATTTGATTGAAACCCTGAAGCCGGAAAACAATTCTAAACCCGAAACGTTCAGGATAATTGAGCCCGTCCCAAACCAGATTTTACATCTTCCTTACCCGAGTGGCCTTCTCTGGGGTGAAAGAGGCTGAATAAAATGAAATAGCAATGCGAAATGGCAGCTACCGATTGGAAAAGAGGGCTGCTGTGCTGTTGTGCCGGGCGCAGCTCTTCGTGCCACCTATATTGCTTTTGCGCGATGTTCAACTTAGCACGCTTCACGCCCCTCCCACCCAAAATGAGGAAATGACAATAGTCTGGGTTGCTGTTAACAAACTTCATTTAACTTACCTTATTATGGGTATGTGGGTATGTAATAAGTAATAGGATTTCCATATCACAGGAACATAATTCAAGTTCTTAAGAGCAACCCAGTAATCCTTTGGGTAACCCGCTAACAATCGCATGGGCAACCTCAGGGTCCGTACAGATATGGCTTACATTTAAACGAAGGAGCCCCTGTCTTTTCAGGGAGCCCATCATATGAGTGGCCCTGGCATCATATAAGGCATATTCCTTAAATGAGGGGAATAAAGCCCCCTGGGTTCACAAGCCCCTCTCAAAGAGAGTTTGAGGAGGACGTGCCTGTCATGACAAGGCTGGCAATGATCCTTAGCTTGCTTGGAAGGATTGGTCATTAAGTATATAGTGGAAATCTTGGGGCCATATTGGGATTATGGAAAATAGAATGGAAACTACTGTTCAGGGTTTAGGGTTTAGGGTCATGGAAGGATTGTTGGCTTTACCCCCAGAGTAAAGACCCCTCCCCCACTCGTAAACCCTCCCCAGTACTCCAAAGTGAACATCTCAGTTCGATCGTTGCTTTTCACTCGCAATGGTAATCCTTAGACTAGCTCTTGGTTCAGTCATATGAATGGAGGGTGGGCTCAGGTTGTAGGATTTTGGGGTGTAGGATTTGGCCCTTCCCACTGCTTCCTGCCTCCCAAGGACTTGGGACTTTCAGTTTGGAAGGCGTCATTTAGGGTTTTGGGTTTGGGAATGCGGAAGCCCGGGATCCGGGATACCTGTTTTTCCTGTAGCTCCTACTATGGTGTCAATGTCGCTCTAATCCACTGCCCCTCCAAACTGTTAAGTAAGGTAGGGTAAGTGTTTAGGGTTTAGGGTTGTGAGAAAATGGTACGATTCCACAAATCAGGGGTCCCCTTACATGCCCCAAAATATCATACTCCTTACACTGAGGACTCACCATAAGGGACCAATGATTGTTGGTAGCCCCCAAATCCTACGAACCCCACAACCCTATGAACCGATAAGCCCTACAACCCCCAAACCCAAAATGGGGGTTTCCCAAAATCGGGGAGGTACCTTTTTGGGTTCTGATAAAGGTTATAGTATTTTGGGGTCTATATCCGGGTCGCTCTCTTTTTGGGAAATGACCAAATACTACACCCTAGGCCATCAAGCCAGGCGTCAATCCGAAGCCAAACCATCGGATCTTGTTCTGAAGGGCCGCGCGCAACATGGCGATGCTGAGGCGGGTGCTCAGCTGTGGGCTTGCTCCTAGCAATTCAGGTGTAGGAGATAGTGTGTGTATATGGGCTAACCAAGATTATTGTTGAGTTTTTGTGGCTTCAAGGCTTATGAAGGGCGTTTGGTGTGGGATGTTCGAACTATTCTGTTGGGTTGGGCTGGTTGGTCTCTGTCAGGGTTCAAGGTTTAGGGTTAAGGTTCATGGCTGGAGATGCCGGGGCTTCAAGAGAGGATTCTAATTCTGGGAGTTGAGGAATTTAGAAGGACACATGTGAGGCAGGGACCTTCACCGGCCGCAAGCCGCGTAGGAGATATGAATCATGCGCATCCTAGGTCCCTAGTGTAACAAGCCTTTAACAGCAGGATGGCTCCGAAATGGCTGCTTGCAAATGTGCATGATGCCGGGTCGTCGTTTAAAGCGCTGGACACCTTCAACAGAACTTAACTGCGAGTCCGGACCTTGCTAGTTTAGGGATTAGGGTATTCTGTTCTTGTTGGCCTGGTGATTCCCAAATCTCCGACAAGCCTTGATACTGTTGATACCTTCGTATACCCCTATATAACCTCCTTATGACCCTATAAAACCCTACATAACCTCAACAAGAACCAATCTGAATTCTACATCTAGACAGTCTCGGCTAGACTTCTCTGCAACCTCTTGCCTGGATACTGCTAGTTAAGACTTAGGCGTTCGGGCTTGGGGAGTAGGGTTCAGGGACATTCCCACCAAGAATGGAGAGTCCAATGGAGAGGGATATGGAGAAGGATATGGCAACTGGATTCATAAAAGGGTTGTACAGGAATGTACCGGCCTCAATGGTTCGCCAATATGTTTTTGAGGTCTATCTGATTTACACGCTACCATTCCTGAGCAAGTAATCTAGGACCATAATAGGTATGGGTAAGTATTCAGGGTTCTACAGTACTCCATTTCCCAACCTCACATCATTACCCTGCAATTCGCGATCAAAGTTCTTGGCTATTTGGGGAGCCTGGTTGGGCTGTTCAATGCTTGATGCGCTTGTCTGCAGTAACTTACGGTTAGTAGGGAATAAGAGAATATGTTATATAGGGTTATAGTGTATACGGGGATTAGAGTCTCTTATTTCCTACTACCCACCAGTAAGGCAACTGAAGTGAACTTATCTGCCATGTTGGAACCACATGGCAAAAATCAAAAAGGCATCTCTATTCCTTTACGATCGCCTTCCTTGTTGAGGCAGCCAATTTTTTTACAAAGACATCCCTTCACAACAGAAGGAACGGTAGATCCTGCACGAAGTTCAGACTGGGAACATGTAGGAGACCTACATGAGCCAGAATCCAAAGCCCTTCAGGCGGGTTGTAGGATCAGGGAACGACTATAGGGGTATTCAAACGGATACTGGGAGTGTAGACTAAGGCTCACATAAGTCCCCGCGAGATCTTTATGCTTGTACGGAGGCATCCGGCAGTGGCACCAGACTTCAAGACGACGGCGCAGGACAAAGGACCCGCAACGCGGCCCAACCTCCTCTAGAACCCTATCGCAGGTTCGATTTGCTTTACCATTTGATTCTCTGTCATTGGCATCATGACCTTGATCATTCCACTAAAACCTATAGCAGTTTCGAGCCTAGACCCTTAAGCCTGAACCCTAGACCGCGAACCCTAAACGCTAAACCATTTGGCTCGGTCTAGGTTTGCGTGTAGGAATCTTTCCCAAAACTCTCATGGTATCGCGCAGGACCTGTCCGGCTTCGCATGTTGACTTGCTGTAGCAGCATGAGCTAGATGAGCAAAAGATAGGAAGTACTGGGAGGATCAGGGGGGCTTGGTAAGTGTACCTTTGCAGCACTTACCTAAACCGCCTACACGCCGGAGAAGAAACCCAGTTCTCTCAAACTTTAGCGTACTTACGTAGTCTCCAGGGCGCTCCAAGCACATGTTCCAGAGGTTTGCAACGGCAAAGTCCACTACTGGCTTTTTGATGAGAACTGAACGTCCTCATTGACTATTGTTGTCATGGAACCACATGAGCCATAGTCTCGAATCCTAGTATCCCCCTTAATAACCCCTGTAGTAGTCCCCTATACAATCCCTTATACAACCCCTTTTAACGAGTTTAGACTACAGCTCACATGGCGTCTCCCTAAAATACCTTATCTACTAGTCAGGTTTTCAAAAGTTCTTCGTTGGGAATATGGGAATATATTTTATGGGGGTTATATCACACTGATTATATTCGCCTATATGCCGTGCCAAGAACCAGGAAGTAGATTAAGTAGTTTGAGCTTGGCCCAAAACCATCATGGGCGAACACGCAATGAGCCCCCACGGTCTAGGGTTTAGGGTTCAGGGGAGTGGTCCGAGGGAATCTTCTAAAAATACATCATGCGATCCGCGTGGTGAAGAACCTGTTTTGCTTCACTTTGTGGGCATTCCCTGGCAAGAGACACCCAAAGGGTCCAAGCACTTAAGCATCAAATACTTCCGCCAGTCTGTCTTCCAAATATGCCTGGCCCCCTCAAACCTGAATCGGTCGACTTTAGTACTTGGGCCCCCTGGCAGCGTTTTGAAAAAGTGTAGGTGCGTTTTGAAAAAGTGTAGGTGAGGGAGGATCCGAGCTGTGCCCTCGGCCTACCAGATTGACGTCCCGGAGCAATGGAGGAAAGGGCAAAACACGATCAATGGAGCTGGCGGTGTCTCAGAATTCAACGTTAACTTCGTAAAAACAAACTCTGGTATACCCCAACCCCCACAACAAGGACCCTTTGACTTTCATATGACTCTTTGGGTCTGTGCTATACGGAATGGGTAATCAAAATCTAAAAGTGGGCGCCCTGGAGAAGCCATGATATCTTGGTTGTGTATCACGGCACCTTGAGTTTCAGAAATATCTACTGCTGCGGCAGCGACCGTGGGAAAACAGAGAGGGGCCCTCTTCTCCATATATCTAGGTCGCTAAAAGTAAGCACATTTTGGGAAATCCCATATCTGCTGGCTCCAGCCTTAACCCTCCAAAACCCTAAACCCCAAGCCCTAACCGCATGGCATGATATGGTCCTATAACTAGTCTCCTACCTAAGGGAATGTTGGTGCTAGTATGTTTAGAACCATCCCCGTTCAGGGCCCAGCATCTGCTGTTTGGTGCGAGTTACCGCAAGAGCCTGTTTAAGTAGAATAAGGTTGGGGCTGTATTGAACTAGTTGTATAAGGATTATAGAAGAACGCTTTGCGTATTTGTTAAAGTTTGGAAGTTCCTACATGATTCCTTGCAAAAGCTGTTCCTGAACCACAGACCCACTATACCTAAGAAGCCACCAAACTTCCGAACTACCTCACTGACACCTCAAGACCTGCAACCTGAAAACCTCAAACCCTAAACCCGACGTAGTGTATAGGGTTTAGGGTTTAAGGTTAAACCTGAAACCCTGGAATCTTGAAGGCCCTCATGTCCCGTTGGAAACTAAGTCTCGATCTGATTGTCCATATCATCTTTGGTTGTATTGGCGTTTTGACTCCTCGAATGAATGGCGCTTTTGGTAGTCGCAGCCAGAAAGCCTACCCTTACTGTGAAAATATTATACACAACAGCAGGTAAGATCTTGCTTCACACTGAAGAGTGGCCTACCCCTAGAAATAAACTACTCATGTCGCAAGCAACGTCCACATTGAGGTTCAGTATACTGATGACGGAATACGGGTTAGGGTTTCGCTCCAAGCTGCTTTATCATTGGAACATAAGCACAGTTATAAGCAGATCACAGCTGTATCCTAGCTGTTGATACGAAAAATGTTGCATATCCATAATGCTATGTAGGACCCTACTTCCCAAGTTTATCACCTGGGGCCATGCAGGAGTTGTAGCATCCAGCGCCCTAAACCCGAAATTATAAGCAGATCGCAGCTGTATCCTAGCTGTTGATACGAAAAATGTTGCATATCCATAATGCTATGTAGGACCCTACTTCCCAAGTTTATCACCTGGGGCCATGCAGGAGTCGTAGCATCCAGCGCCCTAAACCCGAAACCCTAACCTCCAAGTACGCTTTACACCCGGGATCCCTCAGGAAGGTAATCGGAACCAGAGCGGGCCGCCATTTAATGGTGCTCAATGGTCAGTGGGGGAGGCATGTAAGTACTAGCCTTGGAGAGTATATGCAGAGTATATGAGTCTAGGGCTTAGATTTTGGGTTTTTGTTATGGGCAGTCTCCCAAGGGTTTGGATCGGGATTAATTGTTGTCAGGATCCACTCCCCCTCTGCCCTCAAGCATCACTAGGGCCGGTGCCCAGTATCAAGGCAGCCACAAGTCAGTCTAAAAAGGGGTCATGATACTTCCAATATATCCAAGATTGCGGGTGGGACTTTTCAAATTACATGGACTGCTGCAGTGAGCTTTAGGGTTTAGGGTTTAGATTAAATTCAGGGTGTGGAGAATTTCAGAATTCAGTGCAAGCTTTGTAGTTCATGAAGATCTCTTCAGCTCTACCGCCAAGGCATGAATTTTCTTGCGAAGACCCATGTACTTGAGATACCGCACTCAGAGCTAACACAATCAAAACTGTGGAAGCTACAATCTGAACTTCCCCAACGTCCCCCTTACCTTGCGAAACCCCTATTTGCCTTTTGCATTTTGAAGCAGCCTTCACGTCAGGAGGAATTACATCTTGGAGATCTGAAGCAGCGCAATACTTCCCATTCCCACTGCAGCTGAAGAGCAAAAGCTTGGATTAAATAATTGGATTGCCGCGCCTGTTTGCCTGTCCTGGACAGATAACTCATCATTGCAAGCCTAAGACTAGGCTGGCACTTTAGATGCTGAGACAGGCACCCAAACTTGCGACAGATCTGCATGCAGGATGAGTTGGGTGGACCCCCCACCTAGCCATAGTCACTACAAGGGAGAATGGTGATTATATTAGGGTCCTCTTATATTCCTATTATACCACTAACCCTAAAGCCTGAACCACTATTACAAGATGAGGGGTCCACCTAAAGGATGAGACTGATCCTTTCTCGAGCGCACATAATGCAGGCACCTGAAAAATTACCAACGTTGTTCCCAAACAAGCCGTGGCCCAAGCCTTATACCATTGTTTCGGCTAAGGTTTAGCGTTTAGGGTCTAGGTCACTGGGGTTTTAGAATGTCTGATTCTGGGCCCTTGGGACGAAGATCAGGCAGGGCCTGGAATCTTTAACGTGAAGCATGCCAAGTGCGAGGACGAACTTGTGCCATGCAGGTTAGCAGCTCACCCAATTTTTCCCTGCGCGCCATATGCAAGTTTTCAAAAGTCAGGGGTACCATCTTGGATCCCTATAGTACGTATTTCAATGCACTGGGTCTGTGTTGGCATCCCCTTGTTACTGGAAACTGCCATGCCTCGACTCCTGCAATTAGCCTGCTCGAGTCGGCATGAAACACCACAAAACACACGCTCCTTTAATGCTCTCCCCGTATTATTACACATCCCCCCCACCCCCCTTATGTCAAATACCCTCTATAAATTCGCCGAGGCTATCCAGCCTCAGGGCGTTTGGAACCCTCTAAAAACCCCTCTACTCACCCTTTGCAGACCACGGGGGGATCTAATATGCGGGAGAGGATTACCCAACTGTGGCACGTCCGCACCTTATCTCTGAAAGCCAGAAAGCCGATGAAGGGTAGTGCGCAAAGCTAGAGCAAGAAGCAGTAGGCCAGGAGGGTTTAGGGTTTAGGTGCCAGGGGGAATCAGTCCCTTCACCGTACTAGTGTGTGTTTTGCATGTTCTTGGTCAATCTCAGTTCCGGGAAAGGATGCGCTGTAAAAGACAGCTATTCTTGTTAATGCAGGTAAACATCTGCTACATTCTCTCAAACTTACTGGGAGTTAGTAGGGAATAAGGGAGTATATAGGGACTACATAGGGATTATCGTCCCTTACTCCCTACTAAGCATCAGTAAGCGAAACATCATCTCTGCCGTACGTACCCCGGCAAACCTCCTACCACAAATCTCTTCTGGCCATCGCTAACACCCAAGAACCTGCCAAAGTTTTGATGAGTTTGTCTCATTGACAGATTTCACTACCAACTAGAGTTGTAGGAAGTACAACCCGCCAGAATTCTAAACAAAATTACAAGGCCGCGCAGGCACAGCATGTGCACCAGCATTCTTAACAGATGGGTGGGCCGTTGACTACTGGGCTTTGGACCCATTCTGACTCAAAGCTGCAAAACTCAATTATAGCTGTAGCTGCTGGAACCTGAGAACGGCTTCCGTGATGGATGGGGCCGTGAACAGCCAGCTTTAAAAATATATTGCATCAAGAGGCCTCCTGTCCTGGTCACCCTAAACCCTAAACCCTAAACCCTAAACCGTGTGGTCCTGGTCACCCTAGAGCCTAAACGCTTGAAAGCACGCCACGGCTACAGCTTCTTCCTAGCCTTCCTACTCTGGAGCAATTAGGGTTTAGGGTTTAGGGTTTAGCAATCAGCAAAGCTCATGTGGTCAAAGTCCCGGATAGCCGGCAGCTAGCTTTTCAGATTCACAACTGTCCTGGTACATGTAGTTACACTCCCCCAAACTAACATGGAAACCCATATAGTACCCTTTTAGAAGGGCTTTAGTCTTTATAGGGCCCTTTTTGGGTTTCCATGTTACTTTCCGGGAGTGTAGGGTATTAAGGCTTCAGGCGGCCTGTTTCACGGGCTGAGAAGGCGTGGCTGGTGTGTAAAAATTGGGTCTTTCTGTCTAGGAAAGAAATCGCTACAAGGGCCCCCATTTGAGCCATAGTCTAAACTCCTAGTATCCCCCTTAATAGCCCCTATAGTAGTCCCCTATATAATACCCTATATAACCCCCTTTAAGAAGTTCAGACTATGGTTCATATGAAGGGGGACTCATTACTACGGACTCCAGACCTCCCTAAGCTTACAGGGTCTTAGTAGGGAATAAAGGGATATAGTCTGAAGGGATTATATAGGGATTGTACTCCTTTACTACCTACTATAATAAGGGAATCTAGTATATGGGGATTATATAGGGACTGTATTCCCTTACTACCTGCTAGAATAACGGAATCTAGTATATAGGGATTATATAGGGATTGTATCCCCGTACTACCTACTAGAAAAAGGGTATATAGTATACAGGGGTTATATAGGGATTATAATCCCTTACTACCTACTAAGAACCAGTAAGTAAGGCTATGGTCCCCCTTACATAGATAGAACATGGCTTTCGGTATATTATAGTAAGATCCCCATATACCCCATATGGCTTAGGGCTCTCAAGGGCTTCTCATGGTCTTTTCACGGCCACTCAAGATCAGAGCGTCCTTGGAAGTACGAATCCCCTGCCCCTAACACGAAAACCCCGCCACCCCGCTCATATTGAATATTCCCACATATTATATATGACATACCATAATGGAAGTATATGATACTATGGGTGGTTGGGTACAGAGGGGTTATAAGGGCAAAATAGCTGTTCGGATTCACTCATGCAAGTGGCTCTTTTTTGAGAAGCTCCGATGTCAGATTACCTACCAAAGAAGGGCAGGGTTTACATTCAGGCCAGGGTAGGTTCCAGTCAAAAAACCAGGTTGGTGAAACACGAGGAGGACAAAGATTAGAGGGATTTCTACAAAGGACGAGAAAGAATAACTTGGAGACTCTCCCATTTCGAAGGACTGTGCCCAAATGTAGTGGCGAGATATAATTAAAGTGTAATCCCCCTTATAAGTTCCAGAACCCTGGGCTGGGTACGGCTCTACCCTGCATGGAGGAATACTGCATGATCCTCAATATGAGCTATAGTCTAAACTCCTAGTATCGACATTGATAACCCCCAGAATTTCCAATACTCCCCTATATAATCCCGTTTAACCACCCTTCATGGAGTTTAGACCCTAAACCTTAAACCCGGTATACCCCCTTTAGGGAGTTTATATAGTTCATATAACTGGAAGCAACTCTGGGATCGTCATCAACAGAGTAGACCCCGTACCGAAACCCTAACCCCTAAACCCGAATCCCCATACCCTAAACCCTATACCTCTAAACCCTAAACCCTAGACCCTGAACTCTATACCCCAAACCTGTTTCGGCTGACGCGGTCGTGATTCTACACCTTGCTTAGATAGATCCAACAACTCTTAGACTGCATCCCAATGTCTGCGCAAGGACGGCCTGTGAACATCGCTGACTACTATTAATATTACTATTGCTATTACGTACTATCACTGTTGTTACTATCATAATTATCAGAAAACAAATATCTATCAGACTCTTATCGTGACTTACGTATCCTTTCCCCTGGTGCATCAGAAATGCCCTTCCGCCTTCTAACAAAAGCCCAACATGTCTTCTGTAACGCTGGAGAGCAACCCTGAATCAGCAAGGGGAAGGGGAGCGCGGTATGATGGGAAATTGCCAAGCCTCATGGCCAACTCTCAAAGTCCTGTTGCTTACCGTACGCGAAGGCTAGCTGGGGTATCATAGAACCAGTGACCAGGCATGTGTCCCAAGCAACTAATGCTATGTGCCCCCGACAGGCTGCCAACATCACTTGAGATGCCGAAATTTTGTGGTAGGAACTTGCCATCACCAAGCCGAGCTGGAACTGTCAGTTTACGCGGTTTCTCAGTAAAACACTGAAAACGACGATTGAAAAGGCTGGGCTTCCTCCATTTGGGCCTGGTCTATATATTGGGGTTGTATAGGGATAATGGAAAAGAAAAAGGAAACTATTACAGTATATTGGAGTTATATTGGGATAATGGAAATAAAACGGAAACTACTATCGTGTAGTGCAATGAGCAAGTCCAAGTCGTCCTCTTAGCTACGCAGCACTGTTCAAGTCGACGTACAAATGCGCCCTGCGAGCTCCCACACAGTACTGCTACCTTCGCAGTGGCACTGTCTTCGGTAGGATGGCAGTATAGGAAGCTTAGACGCTGAACGTCCTGGGAATGGATAAGCATGCGGCTTTGAGTTTTCTGCCGCCACCACTGAGCTAACAGCGATTTTAGCTAGGCATGGTTGGCAGAGTCGCTCTTATTGCGCTATGGTTGCTACAGCTACTGTCCTACATATATATATATATAGAGAGAGAGAGAGAGAGAGGGTGTGTGTGTGTGTGTTTAGGGATCAAGGTTCAGGGCTGAAGGGTTCTGTTCTTTAAAATCCTTTTTGCTTGCTTGGCGCTCGGATCAGCAATGGCTCTCGAAACAAAATTGGGAACGCTCCTATCACTCCCTTGCCTTGACATGCAGATCAAGCGGGCTCAGGACCAGACATCATGTAAGCCATAGTCTTAATAACCTGTGTAGTAGTCCCCTATATAATCCCCTCTATATAACCCCCCTTTACGGAGTTTAGAGTATAGCTCATGTGTATCGCTCCCCAACTTCTTCACGCCTCTCTAAAAATGGTTGTTGGCCACTCACCACTCATGCGGTATTAAAAGGATTGAATTCTGCTATGCCTGCTATGCCAAGGGAGCTCAATACCCCGTAAATCAGGAATATACCTTAAATCATTTCAGGGATCCTAGTAGTATTTAAGCTATATTCAAATTTAAGAGGTATTGAGCCCCCCGGGTGAGGGTGATCTTGAGAAAGTGATGTGCAAATCTTATTTCTCTGCACGAAATTACAGAAGCTTCCTGCCCTTGGAGGGTAAGCTTGTGCTCTTAAAGGGCATATTTGAGGACTCTACACAGCAAACACCGCTTACTCAGTGACTGCTTACGGTTCAAATTGGAGTTTCACAATATTAGTTTTGTCCGCTGGTAAGAACCATACTGCTTTGGGCAAACGGCCAACTATCTAGGATTTAAGGTTTCAAGCCTTCCCAAAAGAAACCAGTCGGGTTATGTAGAGTTTCACATGCTCGGCAAAAGTTAAAAGTTACCACCAGGACAGGTACAGCAGGAGTGTGCTCTAGGCCTGCGGCGGGTGTTGGATGATTTGCTACCCTAAACCCTAAGCCCTTATAGTCCCCCTTAAGTAGATAGAATATGGGGTAATTATATGGGATCTTAGTAAATCTATACCCAAAGCCATATTCTATCTACTTAAGGGGGACTATGACCCTAAACCTTCAGCACAGGAGCCCACCCTGCAGCAGGCAAATCAGAGCAACCACCTTCTGCGGTAGGCGAAGCGTTGCGGGGCCACGGCAGGTATATGACGAAACACTAGGAGTTTTGTCTGCAGCAATGAGAATGATAATACGAATGACCACAACATGTAGTGAGATACCGATTATAACCTGCCTATACCTTGAGTTTCCTATCTCGGGCAAGTCTGCTCTAGATCTCCACCTCCGCTGAGCACTCAAAGCTTTTGCGGCAAGTAGGGCAGGGATTTGCAGAATGTGCTGAAGCTAGAGACCAATGCGCAATGCAGTCCTCATGGAAAATGTGCCCACATGGCAGGACTGCAACTTGGCTCGAGGGGTGAAAATCATCCAAACAACATGCGCAGGTCGGCTTAGCTACAAATGCGTCGCTGGCGACTGAGGCTTGCTCAGACCCTTGCCACTGAGTACCGTCTACGTTCTTCTGCACATGCATGCGGCGGAACTGAAGGCCAGCTGTTTTTCCAAGTGCTAAGTCCCCAAATACAGTTGAAGCCCACACGCAGTCGCAGCTGTGACTGTAGACCGCGGAGGATATGCGCGGCTGAGAAGGCGTAGAAGGCAAGTGTTCGCTTCGGTCAAAGAGGAGGGAGAAGGACCCCACTATCAGCATACCGGCCAAAGGAATCACCTAGGCTCCAAGAGACCTCAAATCCCCTTAGCTAAGAAAAAAGCACAGTACACCATCCGTTGCCTGCGCTGAAACCAAGAGCAACAACAGCGCCGGTCTAAAAAACGCAAAATCTCCTAAGATAGAGACCAGTCACCAACAGGGCCGAGTAGCCCTGCCTCTGCTCCAGAGGCGTAACCGCCAGGATTACGATCAGCGTGATCATTGTAAGGAAACTCATTGTGATGGTAAACAGCCTGAAGTTCTCAGCTTGGTCAGGCTTAAGGGTTTGGGGTTCAAACCTAAACCCTTTTCGCCTTAAATCCTTAACCCTAGGGTTTTTAGGGTTCTCACGTAAACCCTAGGTCCTAAACCTCCTGCGTAGTACTTGGAGGAGTGTGGGGCCTAGTAAGTATAGCTATAACCTGTGTGAGCACAACAACCCAAGTTATGCCCATTACTTACAGGTGGTTAGTCGGGAACAAAGGGTTATAATCCCAATATATTCCCAATAATCTGGCATCCCAACCCCCAGTCAGATTATTTATCTACTTACTTGACTTCCTTGACCCTTGAAATAGGGTCAAATCTGAACTGCGGTTAGCCTCAATCCGTGTGCCATCGCTTCAAGGTGCCGAGAAAGCTCCAAACAAACCAGCTTGCAAACTACAAGCGCCACCCAAAATTAGCACAGGGAACTTCAAATGCAAGTGTTGACAATCCTGAATGTTCTCTTCTTGAAAGGTCAGGGAGCCTTAGTAAGTATACTTGTCTTAACCCCCAAAACACAAAATAACCAAGTCATCGCCTTAGTCTCTTCATTGTGCCACCTGCCCTGACACTCCCAGCATGCAGTCATAAAATGAACACACACAAACCCTAAACCCTCAACCCTTAACCCTAAGCGCTTACTCCTAAACCCCTTCTTATCCCTAAATCGCAAATCCTGAGCCCAAAGCCCTCAATCCTAAACTTTAAATCCTAAGCCCTAAACCGTAAGTTCTAAAAAAACTAGAATCTACATATAGTCCCCCTTAAGTAGATAGAATACGGCGTATATGGGAATCTTGTTATATTGTACCCGAAGCCATATTCTATCTACTCAGGGGGGACTCTAGACCCTAAATCAGGCCCCAGGACGCCACTGCTCTCATGCGAGAGCTTAGCTCTGGCAGCGCCGTGCTCGGCATCCTGGTGGGGCTTTGCAGAAGTTGGCCCGCAATTTAGGGGTCAGGGTCTAGGGACCCTGTCCTCTCTTAGTTTAGGGTTTAGGGTTAGGGGCTTAGGGTTTAGGGGTTGATGGTTTAGGTTTTAGGGTTTAGGGCTTTAGGTTGAAGGTTTAGGGGTTGAGGGTTTAGGGTGGCCTAATGTGAGACTTTCTGGAAATCTGGCATCCCTAGGCTCTGAAGACCTCATGTTCTTGGGGGGTTTAGAGCAAGTTTAGGGTTTAGGGTTTATAACTACATGTGGGTGGTTGTCAATATTATGGTCCCTTTTTGGGTGCCCTCAATATTAGGTGCCGTATTATAATGGGGATCCAAAAAGGGCCCATAATTTTGACAGCCACCCATGTGAATGGCTTCTATCACAGATTCTCCTCCTACGCCCACCTATACTTATACTGCCCCAGCCCTAGATTCCCAGCTCGTGGGGTTGTCTGGGGTGAAACACATGATGTCAAGATTGTGGTCCTTTCTTGGGTCGCCATTATTTTTACGGTCGCTAACAAGGGTACCCAAAGAGACCCCATAAGTTTGGCACCCCCATACTGGTCTTTGTTTTCATCCCTGTATGATTTGTAAGAGGGGCCCCCATATCCCCTGCGTTCCCTCTCAAAAAGTGTACACTCCCAGATAAGCTCCCGGATAACCTACCATACAAATCCCAGTTTCCACTTCATCTTCCACTTGATGCCCTACCGGTCTAAACCGTCAACCGACATTACGTGCTGCTCCACATACGCTCTGAGAGTGAGACAAGGGCTTATCTACTGTAAGGGCGTATACAACAAGAATAGGTTTTGCAGCAACCTTACGTCATAGTATACCCAAAGTATACAAGCAGTATATGAGCTATACTCTAAACTCCTAGTATCCCCTGTAATCAGCCCTATAATATTCCCCTATATAACCACGTTTAAGGAGTTTAGACTATGCTCATATGAGAATATCATCCACGAGTTTTCGGGCTTTCACATTTCCCGTCCCAAAACTAGCAAAGAGCGTGGCTAGGACCTTCTTCCTCGGCCTGTGAAAGCTTGGGGCGCTTGAAACTATAGACTTTGCCCTGCACCTAAACCTTGAGTGTTTAATTCCCCAAAAGTGGGTCCTATTTTGGTACCCCCCAGTAATATAATCTATAACCAAAAGGGGCCCATAATTTTGGGAACTACCCAAGTCCCAACCAAAAGCCCGAGGGCGTCAGGGTTTCATTCAGATTTGCGCTTGCTACACTTTTTCAAGCCCAGCAGGCCAGTCTACGTCCTGCAATATGGTTATGCTCCGTTTGTGGTGTAGACCTTTCCCCTTACTAGTTAAACGTTAACCCACCCACCTACCCACCCTCCCATCCTCATAACAATGAATCTTCCCAAAGCTCAGTTGAATAATGCAAGGAATGCTCACTGTTTGGGGAGCGGCACAACTTTTGTTTTTTCTACATCTTCGGGGCTTGCAGAGCCACGGAAACCCTAAACCAAAAACCCGACACCCTAAACCCGAAACCCTCAAAACCCGAAACGCTAAACCCGAAACCCTAAAACCAAAACCCGAAATCCTAAACCTGAAACCCTGGGCCCTAAACCCGAAGCCCTAAATCCTAAACTGCTCTCTTACCGTCTCCTGGAGGTCGAGGACGAATCCCAAGCCCTGAGCCTCAAACCTTACCCTTCTACGGCCTATAGTCCCCCTTAAGTAGATAGAACATGGCTTTGGGTATATTATAATAAGATCCCCATATACCCCATATTCTATCTACTTAAGCAGGACTGAACGGCCTGAAAACATAATTTTTAAACCCTCAGCCACACCCAAAGTGGCCTCAAATCTCAAACCCAACATGTTTTGGCGGGACTACCTCCGCATCCAACGTAGGAAACAGGGTTTAGGGTTAAGCCTTAACAGAACAGCCCAAAAAGCCATTATTTTAGAAATCCCAATACTACTTTTTTTTTAACGATCCAGTGTTTAGGGCTTGGGATAGGGATAAAGTAATGGAAGCGACGAGGGAAACTACGGTTTTATTGGGGATTATACAGGAGCTAGCTTTTGGGGATCCATTCCTCCATTCCCTACTCACCAACCACCAGGAAGTGCATCTTGAAACCCTCCGCCTGGAAGCGGAGCGTGACGAGGGGGCGAAGTGCATTGCACAACGAAGACAAAACCATGCAAGCTTGTCCGCTCAAGCATGCGAATTTCAATCCAAGCCTACCGCATCTAATCCATAACCCAATCATACACGCACATACACGCTTGGACTTGGCTAAGGCTTCAACATTGTGGGACCTACAGCCCTTGCATTGGGCTTAGGTATGCTCCTTCCATGGTGTGGAGCTTCTAGGCTTTAGGGTATAATGGCGGCCGCCATCTCTGGGCCATCTCAAAGAACCAGTCATGCTAAGGGTTAAGGGTTTAGGGGTTCAGGGCTTAGGCTTCACTAAAGTCCGTGATACTCATACCCCGTGAGGAAAAACGCTGAAATTATAGTTGATCCAAATCCTTGGTACCAAAATGGCCAGTATTGAAAAATGCTTCCCCGTATAGTTCCCCTTGAGTAGATAGAATATGGCTTTGGGTTCGATCACCCCCGAAAATCTTCCAAGCTTCTTCTCTTACTAGTGGTTACGAGGAAATACGGGAATAGAAGCCCTATCTAATCCCGATACATCCCCATACAGTCCAGTTGTGGGGTCTTGTGATACAAAGGCTGCTTTGTGCTCGAGCCTCTGGGTGGTGGTGCAGTGCATGCTTGCGGATGCCCAGAGACTTTAAGAGGGCCCTATTATCATGGGTTCAACTAGTACCCCCCTCTATACTACCCCCCCCCCATGTTCCCCTCCTTCTTAATTAACCTTAATTAGGCTTAACTATCCCTAAATGACCTTAAATAAGGGGGGAACCTAGGGGCGGTAGTATAGAGGGGGGGGTACTAGTTGAAGCCATCATATTAAGGAGGAGCCTTGCAGCTTACAGGGAGTAATGGGGACTGACTAAAAATGTGGGGTTACGTATCTACACATATGAATATGTGCAAGCCTATATGTGTGGAGTATAGGTATGTATATTCATATATATACATGGTAACCCCCCCTTCTAAAACCTACAGCTTTTCTATGTTTCCCTGCAAAAGCAACATTTGTTACCTTCTTTGTGTTGGTTACTCCTTGCCAAGATCCACAAGGACGCTGGAGAGGATTCCGGATAAGCAGTTCTAACAAGGACCTTCAACGACTTGGCTTAGGGTCTAGGGTTTCAGGGCAGTGAAGCTGCCGAATAAGCCTGCCAATGAAGATCCCCTCATATCAACCTCTGCGCAAACAATGATCACTAGTCATATGAGCTATAGTCTAAACTCCTAGTATCCCCCTTCATAAACCCTATGATACTCCCCTATATAATCCCCCATATAACCCCTATTTGGGGAGTTTAGACTGTAGCTCATATGTCCTTGTATGCCACCTCAATGAAGCTCCTCTCGCAGGTTCCCTTTAAAAATTGATTACTTGGAACTGCAAAGACTCCTATTAGATAACTCTCATAGGGGTTTTGCTTCATAAGAACTACACCTGAAATCCGGGATCTCTAACCAATAAGAAGTCTCCATAAATGTCACTAGACACTGTCCCTGTGAAATTCGACTACGGGGAACCCTGAGTAAAAGTACGGCACCTATCATGACTTTGAATACGGATTTTACAAAATCTCTGCGGACAAGCCCAAAAGGGAATATGTTCAAACCCCGTTCCTTTTTGCTTGACCCAAAATGTTGTTATCGTTATTTCCTCTTATTGTTTTCCAAATGTTGGACCGTATCGTTTTGCCATCATTTTTCCTCCTACCGTCTTTTCCAATAGAAAACCCTACGCGTTGCACTTCGCCGCGCGCCAGGACATAATTCTCTGGGGCGGCGTTATTATACAACCCCACATGAAGGATGGTTCCCAAACAAAGATTCCCAATGAGAATCCTGAAAAACTTGATTTCGTAGTCGGAATTCCCATTTCAGACTCCTAGTGATAAGGGCCTTTGCGAGGGATTCGCGGTTCAATGTTTAGGGATTTTGAATAAATTCCTTCAATGGAAGCCCGCAATGAAATATTAATCTCGCATCAAGATTCCCAATAACCAAAGATTCGCAATAAAGAATCCGAGAAAAGCTCCGGTGAGGATCACCAGCTGAGGATCCTATCGAGATTTCTGGTGTTTGTCCAATGGCAACCTTCAACAAGGACCTCTCATGAGATCTCTCATCTACCTAAGCTGTTAACACCTGCTAGTAAAACCTGTTGCGCAGTCTGGCATAGTAGAATGTTGTACTGCTATGGATCTAGGGAATCATACTAGGGTGCTGATTTCCTGCTAGAAGCTCCCAATGAGAATTCTGGAATTCTAGAAGTCTGGCATTCTGGGTTTCTGTGAGTCTGGAATTTGAAGTTTGGAAATCATGCGGCAGAAATTGATTTTTGTCACGGTGCAGGCTATGCTTTCAGATCAAAGTGCGAGTTTCAGAGGGGGGCAGAATATATGTAGGTATATATATACATATGTGTATATCTACATATATGCATTTGTGTGTATGGCTCTACATGGAAGTGGGAGTAGGCTCCCTATTGACTATAGGGCTTCCCTCCACATCGCAAGTCACGGGTCGCACGCTACATTGAGGAACGCAAAACAAGGATTTCGGAAACCCCATGCCAAACTCGTAACAAGGGTCCCATATATGACGTTCATCGGATGGCGACCGAAGGCAGATCCCGAAATGAGGATTGCTTCTTCCACCCCAGAAGTGAGGAACTGTGCACTTAAAGCTCCTTTTTGGGCGCACTAGAGACTAGGGAGCTTTGTCATCATAGGCCCAGTGGTGGTTGGGAAACCCTTTTTGCATCTGAGCTCGCACAGTTCTCAACCTTAAACCCCAAACCCTAAACCGCCGCGAAGCCGAAGGCAGGAGCCTGTATTGTTCCCCGCTACAGGTTTAGGGTTGTGGGTCCCCGGACAACTCAGGGGTTTCTCCAAAGATCTCCGATAGATTTCCTCAGAGCGCATCTCCCCATGATTCTGTTCAACTCCCAGATACATGTATCAGATATATGAATCCTCCAGGCTACACAATGGTAGCCCTTTTTTGCAAGACTCCCATCGCAAAACAGTCTGATACTTCACCATCTTAGAAACCACTTTACATTGGGGTTATATCAGGGTTATATTGGAGTTACTTTGGGATCATGCAAGACTGAATGGAAACTACTATTTAGGGTTTAGGGCGATCGTCTGGTTACCTTTCTCCCACCAAAGGGACTTGGTGGTACAGTGAGGAGTCCATAGTCCAGTCCTTCCACCATTGTCTTGGCCCTCCGTTTGGGGATTCAAGACTGGAATCTGAGGCTACAGCACGAAAATCTACCATCCTCAATATTCTATGCACTATAATCATTGGGCTGCAATGGGCCCCACAAACTGAAGCGGCCCCACAAACTGAGGCCTTCTGAGGGGCTCTTTGGGACCTATTAATTCAGGGTTTATCAAAGCTTATCAGCCACTATTTTTCTAGGGGGTGGAACATGGTGGTCCTTTGATATAACGAAATCGTAGAGAGATGTCTCAGGCCTCTCGGAGGGCAGCGACCTTCTGCAGCTCTGAAAACAAGGCGCGCTCCTCCTTCCAGTAGTCCTCCAGAGCCAAAGAGGCGGCAGAGGCTAGGCAATTGTAGCCGTAGACTAAATTCTTAAAGGGGGTTATATAAGGGACTATATAGGGGACTACAGAAGGAATTATTAAGGGGATATTAGGAGTTTGGACTCTGGCTCACCTTTTTCAGGGTTTAGGGTTCAGAGTATCCTCCCTTAAAGGGATACATAGGGACATAGGAATAGCGGGAAAGAAAAAATGGAAACTACCATTTAGGCACGCGCATCGGGCTCAGCAGGCACGGTTCTACCATCTGGGCGTGGGGTTTGAGGAATAGTCATTACTCCAAGAAGGCAGAATCAGATGGACAAGAAATTGGAAAATGACTTGGAAACCGGCTTTTGTGGTTGTAGAAGGAATCTAGGACCATAATGTTGGTAATTCAAGCGTCCACAAGATAAAGTCAGATAAAGTGCGTTTGTAGTTGACCCATGCTTTTCGTTTATCGTCGCCAAATTGGACATCACATACATACACTTACCACTGTTCCGAAGCAAGCCTACATACCCCCACCTCACATCGCCGTAAGCCCTTGTCTAAAGCCAGTTTCCCTTGGATTTTCCGTGTTGCCATTATGTTTCCATTATTGGGATAATATCACCTGCGACCCTGCTCTCCGAAGCCTGTCCCAATAACCTTCGCGTGAACGGGGGTACTGTGTATGAAGGGCCCCTAAACCTTACGTACTGAACCCAGAACCATAGCCCTGAGCATTAAGAAACCGAGCGCTAAACCCTAAACCCTCAGCCCTACACCCTGAGCATTAAGAAACTGCGCGCTAAACCCTAAACCCTCAGCCCTAAACCCTGAGCATTACGAAACTGAACACTAAACCCTAAACCCTCGGCCCTAAACCCTGAGCATGAAGAAACTGAACACTCAACCCTTCACTCTAAACCTGGAGCCTGAGCATTGAGAAACTGAACACTAAACCCTTCACTCCAAACCTGAACTCCTAAACTATGTGACCCTCCTTCCTAGCTCGGCTGTAGGGCCTCACAGCTTAGGGATTCTCCAATACCCTGCCCCATGAAGAGGGTGGGGGGGCTTAGTAAGCAAGTCCGCAGATGGCTGTGGTTATTTCATGGCCTATACTTAGTTAACGTTAGTTAGCCTGAATAGACTGACTTCTTTGAGGGGGTAGCGAAGTCGCCCCTGTTCACATTGATGATCTCATTGCCGTCAATATTGGAACGTTCTTCTGAGAAGGGGGTTGATTATTGATTATTGGGGGAAGGTCAAGTGCCATTATGTAGGGGTTATATTGGGATAATGGAAAAGAAAATGGAAACTACTATTTGGGGTTATGGGTTTAGGGGGTTATATAACATGCTCAACCGGAAGCATTGTCCCTCACCGGTGTCCCTATCCACATCACGGTCGCGAATTTCAGAGCATTCCACACGGAGGTAGGTGCTCTTCTTTTCAAAAGCTCCCGGGTTCAACACCTGGGTTCGTGGCAACAGGAGCCTGGGTTTAGGGTTTAGGGTTTCGGGTTTAGGGAGCATGGCATTCTGCTTTTAAGGGGCCCTGGAAGAAGCAGAGTGAGTACACCAGAATTTGCTGGCAAGTGAAAGTTGCCGTGGGATGGTAGTAGCAATGACAACGACACAAAAGAATGATTGCATTGATTCCCATGATGATGATGATGATGATGATGATAATGATGACGGTGAGGATGACGCAGAGGGACAACAGTGATGTCTTGCTGCGGCAGAGGCGCACGAGCGATCCGCACTGGTTTGTGTACCTTTCCATTCGCACGTTCTCTCCCTCTCTCTCTCGGCCGCTACCTATCTTTTTGCGTGTTCTGCACAGCTTCGGTCCCCTCGTATAGCCAAGAATGCTATAGTCTTCATATGGGGAACCTCAACAGTCAAGTCATACTTCTAAGAAAACCAAACCAAGAAGCCCTGAAGTAGGCCATCGACCCCATCAAGACCCCCAACGCCCTTGTAGTGTTTCGTCGACTCCCACCCTTGGTGGCCGTGCCAATGGAATGTGCTGTAACTTGCCGTCTTTCCTGGTCGTGGATGTGGTCGGTTGGACGTTATTATGGGTGCCGGCGTGGGTTCAGTGGTTGTGGATGCGGTCGTGGGGGACAGTAGTATGGTCGGCACGCATTCGCTAGTATCCTCGTATGCTGTAAATAGCGGTGCTCCTGTGGTCATGGACATTATCCCATGGACGTTCTTACTGTGTACTTGCCCGTAACACCGCAGAGGCTGCGGGCAAATTGTGCAAATAGCGTAGGTGGAGGCAGATTTTGGAGTTTTGAGTTGTAGTTTAGATTTCATGTTTTGGGCTCAGCCCTTTCAGGAAGGTTCCCTAGATACGCCTATGACTGCGCTCAGAATGACACTGACGCAGGGAGGAACAACCAGGAGCGCCGAGTCTTAAAGCATCTTATATTACTAAGCCCTCATTCCTACAACCTACACGTGTCTGTAGGTGTGCATGAGCGCTTATGAGGGTACCTGCTACAACAACTCGTCTCCCACTTCATACCATGTAAACCCTTAACCCACAAAACTTGATCTAAAAGCCTGCAACCGCTACCCGCCACACGTGGACATTACCCTGAACCTGAAATTAGGACCCTGAACCTTCACTCTAAACCCTGTACATCACACGCTCAAGCCTAAACTGGCCTTGGTTAGGTAGGAATCAAGGAATGGATCCTTATAGTAGTCGCTATATACCATTCTAATAAAAAATCTTTTCCATTCCTTCATCCCCAGCTAACCAAAAGCCAGTAAAACGGTTTAAAGTCTTGGTCCAGGAGGCCGCATGCTGCACAGTGTAGCGAAAGCGGGAGCTGCTGGGTGCCTCCAAGAGGTCCTGTTTGAGGTTTGAAGTTTACAGGGTTATAGGAATCAAAAGCACAACTTCATGGTCAGGTGGTATCTGAACTTGGCTGATTGAGAGCTGCAGGTCCGTAATCACGAAGACCACCGCTGCTTTAGCCAGGCGTGCTCCTGCAGAAAGGCGGCATCTCGTCTCGAGTTCCGGTTCAATTCTCTTTGGGGTTCAGGGCTACAATCATCTCAGCTAGTGCTGCAATCATTGTAAGCAACTCTCCCACCGCAACACGCAACGCCCAGTCCAGGTTTTCCAGAAGCAGGCAAATCAAGACTGTTGTTGTCAACTACATGAAGGCAACTTTTTTTTTGGGGGGGGGGTTAGACTTTCATAGACTTTCAGTAAATGTCCCCTTGAGGTCCCCCCACGCCCCAACCCTGGGAATCCTTGAGGTGTCTGCAGCATTCTAGGCACCACGAAGCCTCAAAGCATACGCTGCTACGGCTCAACCAGGCAGCTGCGCATACAAGGTTTAAAACGGAAGCTACTATCCTATCATATAGGGGTAATATAGGGGATATAGGGATAATGGAAACGAAAATGGAAGCTACTATACTAGGGTTATATTGGGGCATACTATATTGGGGTTTTGTAATGACACCATACAAGCTTGTGGTATCAACATCATAGTCACGGCAAGAGTTTGCAGCTGCCTTTGGGGGATCTTGGTATCAGCTTCTACAAGTTTGGGGCGCAGTTCTACATGAGGCGTCCAACGACTCTTCCTTCCAATGTGCCTGTATTACAAGTGTCGCTTTTGCTGATCTTTGCGTTGTCGGTTTGGAGATGCTTGCAGTCTTTTATCAACTAAAAATTTGCTAGTCATAACATTGCCTTGATAACCCAGGAGGTTCCCTGACATCTGGTTCAGAGCCGCACAGCCACGGCATTTCCTAGACCGTAACCCCTAAACCCTACGTAAACTGTAACCCGATTCCTTTTTGAATAAAAAGAACCCTGAACTCTTTAAGCCCTATGAGCCCCTCGTTGGCGTTCAGAACCGAATGCATGGACAAGACCATGGAAACTACTTGATGATTATGGACTACTTAGGCGCTACTATTGGGATACCGCTTGTTGGTTGGGAATGAAGGAGTGGATCCCGGTAGTAGCCCCCGTATAGTCTCCAATAACCTAGTAGGTTCCATGTCCTTTGCCATTTTTCATTTCCTGCTATCCGGAGGAACGTAGCCCTATATGGACCTCGTTCCATTTCATGCTACACTTCTTTTCCATTCGATCTCCATAACACTAATACTATCTGCCACCTTCTTAAACCATTCCTCCGCGAACAGAAAACTCCTAGTTAGTCCAATGCCCCAACTAAGCAACATGCCCTTAACCATATTACGGGTACCAATACGATTTGAGGTATCTCTTTTAGCTTTTCTATATTGCATTCTATACGTACTAGGAGATGTTGGGCCGCATCGACTGCGGAGGTTAAATGCAGCCCAAGTGCGCCGCTGACCTGCGGTGAGCAGATCTTCGTACATGGCCGTGTAGCCTGAGGCTGCTGGATGTTGTGGTGGCTTCCAAAACCTGAACCTTCAACCCAAACCCTGAACGCTGAAACGTAAACCCTGTGAAGGGTTTTGATGCAAGGTTGAGGTTTTCACGCCATACCGCAGTTTGATGGGCTGGCCCTCTTGCACATATCAAAGGACGCAATCTGTCTTGATTTGTGAGTGTAAGCCGCCATCCACCCCGAACGCGCACCAAAGATGTGGCAAGCAGCGTCTCTCCATGACATTCCTTGGCTTCGGGGTTTAGGGTTTAGGGTGCAGAGTCCTTCATGGGCATGCGCGACTTGGTGCTGAACATATGAATTCCACCTGCTAAAGCCTGGCTTTAAGACTTGGGACAGGGACATCATGGGACAGGGCATCATTCTTTTGTTTTCACCCGCTGGCAAAGATGTGCGAGCCTGAAACAAGACAGAGCCAATACTGTAGCAGTACTGGAACATAACATGGAAACTGGCAAACTTGTCAGGATCTAGGCTAGGTTCCCCAGTAACCCATTAAGGATAAGGGTACCCTGTTTCCCACTGTTCAGCTTTAATAAGGAGACAAAAAACAAAAGGGAAAAAGGGTACTACTGGGGTACCTAGTAGGGTTCAGGATTTCTGGGCTCAGGTCTGACATCGCACTGGGGCTCGAGGCATCAACATCCAGACAAAGATGCCCAAAAAATTGTATACAAATCAACTTGGAGAAACATCATGAATACAAATCACGAAATCGTAAGTGCTAACCTCACTAAACCCGTTTTTCCAATGCTGGGTTGGGTAGAACATGAGGGGGGTGGGTAGGGCAAAACCACTGTTCCCAAAGGAGAGCAACCCATGTAGGCATCATTGTATAATTGTACTAGGTGCCCAGAGATAGGGATACGGTTTATACCAAGCAAGATCAACACCAGTGCTTAAGTGGGTTGCTGTTAAGGAACTTGAACTGGATGTCTGGAATGGGGGAACCATATTGGTTACTACATATTCCCATTACGTTAACTTTGCAGATCCCCTGACAGCAGCCCAGTTGATTCTGTGCCTAAGACTCAACATCCTGCGAGATCCGGGCAAGGCTGCCCGGTGCAAAGGCAGAGGAAAACAGGGCAGCGTGCCTGCCGCATCGAGTTTAGTATGGGGCTTGGGGTTTAGGGGTTTGAGGCTCAGGAAGCCCAGAAACCACCCCTTACTCTCAATATGTTGCTTAGGTCATGTCAGGGAGTCTGATATAAGCAACATGTATCTTGAATCCTAAAGCCCTAAACCTGAAACCCTATACTAAACCCTAAAGCATCAACCCCAAAACCCCCAAGTGGCCCTAAACCCTTCGCCCTACATAAGCCCCCCTATCTAAATTTAGGGTTTAGGGTTGAGCGGTACCATTTTAAGGGTCCTTATACTGATGACTGTGGTATTTGAACTATAGTCTAAACTCCTAATATCCCCCTTTAATAGCCCCTCTAATACTCCCCTACATAACCTGCTTTAAGAAGTTTAGACCTTAAACCCTAAACCCCTAATCCACTATTTGACCTCCCCCAAGGAGTTTAAGACTATAGCTTATGTAAAAACCTATATGTAGCATTTTCCATTTCATGTTCCACGTTCTTTTCCATTTGACTCTCCATCATTGGGGTACATATAACCCCCCTTTGAGCAGTTTAGACCCTAAACCTTTCAACCCTAAACCCCCTAAAACCCCAAACCCCCTAAACCCTAACCCTTAAGCCCCTTAAACCCTAGCTCAAATTGGTTTCTCCGGGGGACCTGGAGCTGGTCTTGCGGTTGCAGAGGGCTCCGCCGCAAGTGGTGGGAGGAAGTCTGGAGCCGGTATCACCTTCTTGCAGGGCTTAGGGTTATAGTTGAGGGGGTTTAGGGGGTTTAGGGTTTTTTTGTTGGGTTTAGGGTTGATATGACTTCTGTCAAGGTTCAGGGATTAGAGTTTAGGCTGCAGGGTTCCGGGTTTATATGCCTTCTTTCAAGGTTTAGGGATTAGGGTTTAGGGTGCAGGGTTCCGGGTTTATATGCCTTCTTTCAAGGTTTAGTGTTTAGTGGGGTATATGGCATTTCCCCCAAAATAGGGGTACCTTCTTGGGTGCCCATTGTATAGTAGATTGTTCTATATTGAGGTCTCCTATTCATGGAAACTGCTGTATGGCAGGTTGTCAGAGGCCCAACAAGGGACAACGCAGTGGAAAAGATAATGGAAACTGGGTGTATGTCATGTTTAAGAAGGACTAGGCATATATGTTCACAAGCCTGCTCCCTTTCTTAGACCCTTTTAGGGCGTAGAATTTAGCATTGAGAGCTTAGGATAGTTGGGAATCAAGTGTAGCCGGTATCACCTTCTTTCATTTCTAATTAAGAATGTATTCGGCGGGAAAGCGGATAGTCAGGGATCTAAATCTAAAGGGTATCGGGGCTTACAATTTAGGATTAGGGTTTAGGATCTAAATAGGGCTTATACATTAGGATGTATGGTAGGTTCTCAAAAACTTGGTCGGTCCCATTGCAATGCGGCCCCTCATCATAAATGGAGTACCACCAAAACAGATGACACCTAAGGCAAAGACTTCAGGACAGTCGAGGACAAGAACCTGGAAAAAAGTGGACACTGGGCTTGGATGTAGGGGTGTAGCGGGATTTTGGATGCCAGGCCGAATATGTTTAATGGTTTGGAGTATATTCAGCTCTAGTTATATGGGGTTTATAAGATGATACTGTGGGTAATTCTTCACGCTTCTACAAAAGATTTGGGTGGTCTAGGCTTTGAGGTCGGCATCGTATTTGGCGTCTGAAGGACATAGTGGCGCTCTCAGGGGTCATAGTCCCCTTTAAGTAGATAGAATATGGGGGCCAATGCCACATTCTATCTACTTGAGGGGGACTATAGGTTTCTGGGGCAGGGAGGTTCCACGGGTGTGCCTAGACAGGCTACGGTTGAGGATTGGAAGGTCATAGGGTTCAGGGTTCAGGGCAAGTTTTATAGGGGATGTATAGGGAATATAGGGGTTATATGGGGACTCTACAGGGATTTAAAAGTTTTTCTAGGGGATATATAGGGACTGTAGGGTTTAGGGTGTGTGGTTTGGGGGTTACACGTGTAGCCGATCAGCCATAAGAGCACCGGAGAAACAAAAGTCTTCAATCCCCTCAGGATATACTAAAAACAACAACTCTCTAAAATCGTATATGGCTTATATATTTCAGTCTATCGCAATGGGAGTATCCGATCTGAAGGGGAGTGGCGGGTTTTGATATTAGGGGGAGTTGCTCAAGACTGAAACCTGCCTCGTGGTGCCTAGAGCACCGGAGTGGAAGCTTCGAGGTGCGCCGCGGGGAAAGCCTTAATGTAGACCCATGATGAATAATCCCCCTTCTTTTCAGGGCTCTCATATTAGGATGCCTATTACATTCACTATTAAAGGGGAGGGGGTTTATCTATCAGGGGTCTACATTAGCTACTTTTGGGAGACTGTGGAGTGAGGCACGATGTACTGAGGGTGGTAACGATCTCTGGTAAACCATTGGAGGAGTAATTCCCGTACCGCTTCATGCTTTTGGGCTAACTGGAAGTGGACAGGCAGCAGATTGACTTCAGGGCTTTCTTCCTTGTGCTGCGGTCCCGCAAGTCGCCAGACCCCATTCAGAAAAACAATCCGCAGGATTAGGGGCTGCTGCTGACCATTTAGGTTCCAATTGTGCAGATTGGATGTCGAGCTCGGATCTTTTGATCAAAGCGGGCTTACAAGCTACCCTAATTGTTAAGTGCAGGCTTTTCATCTGCGATGCGCTCCGGTCGTAACGTTCCGCATGCCATGAAAGGGCAACATATAGGCCTCTTGGTAGGAGTTTAGTGGAGCGTATGTCTTTCGCATCCAAGCCCACAGCCAGTGTGTAAAAATCATAATAGGTGTAAGCTTTGCGAATGCTTCATGATCTCAGTCTGCTACTGGTCGTTAGTAGCGAATGAAGGAATGGAACTGAAAATGGCAACTACCATGCTTTAGGGGCTGCTGGCTAACTATCGGGATGGATCCATTCTTCCTTTCCCTACTAACAGGCAGTGAGGTCTGTATGATTGCGTTCGTCTCGCTCGGATCCACAATTTCAGCTTCATCTACAGGCAACCTGCCAAGTACAGTATCAGGGGACGGCGACATACCCGAAACAGCAAAATTTGCAGCACGCTGCCATGATGATAGCCACCCAGGACCCATTAAGTAGGTCTCATCAAGGACAATCCGTGGCAGATGCTCAGCATTCAATGCTTTGACCTAAACATGGCCATCTTCAGGCCGCTTCGCAAAAGACAACTAGAACGAGGGATCTGAAGGAGAACTCTGCCAAAAAGAAAACAGAAGCTTACTTCCTCACTTCGACTCCCCTTCCAGGATCTGGACACTTAAGCACCCACCCACACACCCGCTTAGGATCCGGACGCTTACGCCCACGCTCACACCAGACTTGCGCTCAGGATTCGGACGCTTGGGCCCACACCCACACCCAGAGACCCACTCAGGCTCGGGACACCTAAGCCTACACCCGCACCGAGACACCCACTCAGGATCCGGACACTGCGGCCTTTCCGCTAGCAGTTACTTGCTCCTATCACTCTCGCAAACACAGTGGTACTTTGGATAAACCCTGCAACACCCAACGTACCCCCAAGATAATTACAGTCCTTTGGGGATCCTGCGTGGTGCAAGAGTTCCTCCACTCACCGCCCTAAACACTAACCCTAAATGCTGACCCCTAAACCCTGATCCCGAAACCTTAATCAATCCCTAATCCCTAAACCCAAAACCCTAAGCCCTCAACCCTAATCCCTAGTCCCTAAACACTACTCCCTAAACCCTGATCCTGAAACCCTATCCCACCTATACGCGCCTCAGGCTTGTAAAATCGTTTTGCCAAGCCCTAGGCTCCTAAGACAGCCATCCTGGAAAGTTTGGGCAGCTTAGGCTCAGCCATGGTCTAAACTCCTAGTATCCCCTTTATTAACCCCATATAATCGTCCCCTATATAACCCCTTTATTACCCTGTCATATTATGCGGCTTTCCAAGAATTAGGGGCCCTTTTTAGGGATCCCTTTCATTAGGTTTATTAGCGGGTCTATCTTGGGGCCACCTATTTGCGGAAACTACCATGCTAACCTACGCGCACATCGAAAGAGATCTGCCTGTAACCAAGCCCTGACCAATTTTGCTGGTCAAAGACAATCCAGAGAAATCTGTTTAAGTAGAACACGGCATGCGTATTACCCTAAACCCCTGGGGTTGCAATGGCCCACAAGTAGGACGTCTTTCACTGTCTGTAACAACCTGGTGGAGCATGCTTTGCTGACAGGGGGCAATGTAACCAACTGGGTTTAGGGATTTAGGGTTTAGGGATTTAGGGTTTAGGGGTTTTGATAGTTCCAGACATAATCAAAGCTTCAAGGTCTCTCAGTGACAAGCAGCGAACACCAAGCACCAGCTGTTGCTGACGCATGTTTTAACACCTCAGTTCAGTGGGATCTTGCTGGGGTACGGCTCCTTGTGTAGTTGAACAGAAATGAACTTCATCAGATCCTTGCGTGACATGCTGCGCACGATGTCTCTTTCAATATTAGGTGCTGTCTGCTTTGGATCCGACATCGTTGGGTAGAAGCCCGCATCAGCAGGGCTCGAAGGCTGTAATCTGGGCACACCTACCCAGGTTTGTCCCAAAACTGCATCCCCCTCCCAGCCACGAAGCCCAACATGAATCTCACCAGGAAGACCTGCAAAACAGGATCCAATGAGCTCTTACTGACAGCGCACTGCTTGTTGCAGCTGTGGCGCCGCACATGATGCCACGACGATAATTATGCCTCAAGCATTGCAGACATGGCAGTTAGATTCCCCCAAATGGAGCTAACGTGGAACAAACAAAGATCAAATGTGAAGACCCGCTGCGCTTGAAAAAGGGGCTGTATTGGATACTAGATTAACCAAACCCCAAAACCTTATGCATCCCTCTACACCCCCTCTATTATCCTGAGGGAACCCCTCAAAAGACCCCAAACCTTCCCTATAGGTTCTGTATTTCGAGCCCCGAGATCTGAGCTAAGCGCGTTCAGAAACTCAAACAATGTAATCTCAGCCAGGGAATTTCGAACGAGGGCCCATCTTCTATGGGTATTCAAATCATCACTGAACTATGGATTATAGTAGTTTCCATGTCTTTTGCATCTTCCTATGTAATCCTTGTCGGGTAGTAAAATTATGGGGGGGAGGGGCTTATCTCTTTCTCTCCCCACCCCAGGCCTATCCAAAGGCTTCGCCTCAGCCACTACATGGTAACGCTCTCAGGCTATACGTAGTACCCACCATGGGCTGACGTCTTCAATAGTACCTACATTGAGGCATCTTTTTAGCCGTAGTCTTTGAAACACACTAGGTCAATCAATTTTAGCAAGCGCCATCCTACCCGCCCGTGAATGCTGAAAATCTGGACCGATCTCCCCGTGCCAGAACTTTGAAAAACGAGCTACTCAAAAATTCTGATGAAAGCGGCAAACCAACGTCCGCACCAAATGCAAGCCAGACACTTCTGACAAATCTTACAGTTAGGGGTCATATAGGGTTATATAGGGAGAATGGAAAAGAAGATGGAAACTACTATATAGTAATATGGGGTATAATATAGGGGTACAATATGTATTAAGAACTCTTGGGTAGAGACCAGCGACCGCCGCATGTCTTCAGTGCCCACTGACGTGCGCGCCCTCGCGGCCTCTTCCTGACCCGCGTCCAGATCAGAAAAAATATGCCGTCGTAGGTGTAATAATAGTAGTAGTAGTAGTGGTAGTAGTAGTAGTAGTAGCAGTAGCAGTAGCAGTAGCAGTAGCAGTAGTAGCAGTAGCAGTAGTAACAGTGGTGGTGGTCGTCGTCGTCGTCGTCGTCGTCGTAGTAGTAGTAGTAGTAGGCGCGTCCCCCCCC
>CAJNIZ010010767.1:0-11755 GCA_905231905.1 Symbiodinium pilosum | reverse complement strand
AACCATTAGTATCCTCAAGATACCTTGCCAAAACCTTGGGATCATCAAGATTCCCAACCAGCAAACTTAGAAACCCGTCCCGAAGCAAAAACACCTGAAAGGCACTTTCTTCTCACAAGCCTCACTCACAGACGATCTTACACAGAATTCTCTGTGGAACCAAAAAAAAGAGTTTTTCCAAAGCAATCTAAGCAGAGTGCTTCTTATTGTAAAAGATCTAACGCTTAACATGTCGTCTGTAGTGCTTTGTAGATTCTAGTCTGGATCCTTCTTCTTCAACGGTGTTTTATGCACAGCGTTAAAAGAGAACATGTAGCTGGCGGTGCTATGTTTCGGGTCCAAAAAAGACGGGCAATTATCGCCTTTACGGACTTTTATGTTTTTCCGATTCTTTTGTGCTCTAAGTTTTGGACGGGGACTTGAAGGATCTACCCTTCAAGTCCCTTTGAATTTTTTCTTGAAGTCCCTCTTGCCCCCTTCAAGCCTCCTTTGAAGCCTTCTTCGACCCTTCATCCTCTCCTCCACGGTTTTGAACATGCTTAGGGGGGAGCTTTAAGAGAAAGGCTTAAAGAGAGGGGTGTTGGTGAGGTGGCATTGTTTGAAGTATCCCTCGTCAGACTGTAGCAACAAAAATGCGGTCAAAATTGTACGTACAACTCAATTTGCTTGGCTTTGCTCATCAAGTAGAGAGACCTAGTTGAACTGCGCGATCTAGAGTTGCTTGCTCTGAGAGCGAAACATATCATCTGTTCCTTTGACAAGATTGTCCAGGGATGCTTTCTGTTCTGAGAAGTTTCCAATCTATCAATCCATTTCATTCCCCGAATTTTGGTCGGATTTGGTTGTTTGCAAAAGATAGTAGCATCTTGCTTGGTACCAAGCCAGTTCTTTTTGGCCCTTCCATGGCTTTTGCTGGGTCCAGGCTCCGTAGGACTAGAAGATTTTATCTTCAATTTGACGCTTAAGATCAACAATTTGGCGATTTGTCATTCTCTACAATTGTATTAGCAAATGGTTCAAGATGGCTGCCAATGCAATTGGCCAACTCTGGGAGGCTTGTACTTTAGGATTCTCCGAGCTGGAGCTCGAAGAAACAATGGAAAGATTTATGATAAACCCAAGCAATTAGGTCAATATGCCATTTGCGCTCCCGAATGTACGTCAACAATTGTGACATCAGTGCTGCCTCGTTCAGTTTCCGGCAAAACACTACTGTTACAAATTGACCTGCTGACGACAGTCTCAGATGCCAATTGCGCCACCCTTACCAACAAAGCTCATAAAGTCTTGCGTCACCCACATTTCTTCCAGGAAGATTGACTTTTTGCGACCGTGCCGTAAGCTGAATCTTGCAAAAGAGCTTCCTACCTCTGATCACATTTTCATCCAAACATTGCTGTGAGGGATTTGAAATCATTCGGCAAAGAAATATCATGTTGATCCGTGCCATGAGGGGAAGACATCACGTTCTCATAGCTGGTAGATCTTCTCGGAGGAGTTGTCGTGGCGTAGCCAGAAGACCAATGGGTGGAGATTGAGGATCCCATGAACTCCAGTTAGATTTCTTCCAAGGTCCTCAGGAATACTGATCAAAGATGTGGATGCGAATGCATAGCAAACGTCTCTTGAATCAGCTTGTCATAACCTTGGCAATCCATTGGACAAATCTTTCCAAAGAAACCAAACAACGGAATACTGGTTAGAAGTTGAATGCCGTTCTTGCATGTCGGCAACATATAGCCTGTTCTGCAAAGTCGCATAATGGTTGCCGCAGTACAAACATGAAACCAGAGATAACACTTCGCATCGCTTGAAAGTCCATTCACAACTTCGGAAATCGGCAACTGGTTGACCATGAACGCAGTAACAAAAGGTCGAAGCACAGCAGGACTCATAGGATATACAAAACCATTGCGCAGTAAAATACTTGCTGAATTGTGGGAGAAAGATCGTCATCCGTGAATCCTTGCGCTGCTTCCAGCATAGATCTTACCCAATTACTTCGTCCAGTAAAAGTAGTGACCTTAGTAAATGGAACAAAGTTCCACAGTGAAGGATTCGTAGCATGTGCCGAATGCGTACCTGGAGATGGTGCTGGATTTTGGACTTCCCAATTGGATGCTTGTTCAAGCTCGTAATCAATGTTCTCTTGCTTTCCGATTACGGAAGAGCCAGCCCCATATGGATTTGCAAGCGATGTAGCATAAGATTGAACCGTCGTCGTCGTAGCGAAAAATAGGGATCAGGTTTGATGAATTCTGTTCCTCCTTATGCCCTCTCTTATCTCTAGGTGGAGCTTCTTGCGCCGGCAGTTGATAAGGACCAACCCAATTTGCAGGAAGTCTTGGTAAGTCTTCTAAGCTTAGTTGAACGCGTCGATCTCTGATCTCCCTACTAGGGGTGGAAGAAGAATCTCTGTCTCCTTCTTCTTCTGCTTCGGCTTCTGCAAAGTCCCATAATGGTTGCCGCAGTACAAACATGAAACCAGTGATAACACTTCGCATCGCTTGAGACATTCTCAGCAAAAGTAGGGCCTGGGAGACCCCTTTATTCTGAAAATCCAAAGATTTACTCCGTCACGTTGATAAGAAAGTCCATTCTCCACAACTTCGAAAATCGGCAACTGGTTGACCATGAACGCAGTAACAAGGTCGAAGCACAGCAGGACTCATAGGATATTCAAAACCATTGCGCAGAATACTTGCTGAATTGTGGAAGAAAGATCGTCATCCGTGAATCCTTGCGCTGCTTCCAGCATAGATCTTACCCAATTACTTCGTCCAGTAAAAGTAGTGACCTTAGTAAATGGAACAAAGTTCCACAGTGAAGGATTCGTAGCATGTGCCGAATGCGTACCTGGAGATGGTGCTGGATTTTGAAGAGAATGCACATAAAGACCTCAAGAGTTTTCAGATCCCATCAAAAGATGAAAAATCAAAGATGAAAGATGAAAATGAAAACATCTGACAAGCTCACAGGGGCATATCCCTGTGTGTGTCTTCGGCTGGTAATTCTGGCAAGGGCCAGTGGTATCCTGCAAGGCGCAGGTCAACTCTGACATACCTAACAGAGTGCCATACCCGACACTGTGTGGACCCACTTCTTGACAACTATCCAGTGTGCTTCCAAGTTATTTCAATTTTGTGGAGCAAATCCGCGGTTCTAGTTCAGCGGCCCCTCTTTGTCCTGACGACACCCAAGGAGCTCGAACTTTTACGCACCGAGGTGAAAAAAGAATTGTCATTGCGCCGGGAAGAACCCAAAGCACCATTGCGAAAAAGATTGCTGCCCGATCACTTGCGCTGGCAAGATCCCAAAGCGCTTCAACATTCCATGGCAAACTAAAATCGCAATTGGAAATGGGGAGCGGTGATTGCAGCTTCATCACCTTCGTCAGTCCATTCGTCATGGAAATCATGGACTTACATTTGTTCGAAGCATCATCCGCAAGGCATTCTAATCTAATCCTTGCAGGGACAACGATCTTCTTGCATGAGCTTTTCAATTGTCAACTTCCCCGTGGTCGCTTTGGTTCTTGAGCTGTCCATTGATGCTCTTCGCGACGTGTAGAGCATAAAGCCAATGGTACTCTTGCATGAAGATCCTTCCCGCCGTGTCAGCAATGTAGAATCAAGGCGGTTACGTTTCTTCGCTTATTGCTGCTGGACCGTAATATAAAAAGTTCTCACACAGAATTTCTGAAAATTCAAGGACCGGAGAACCCCACATGTGTGGCTTAACCAACCTGTGACAAAAGTGATTTCATAACTCTATATGGCACTTGTTCAAAGCCAAGGTGCAAATCTGCTTGAGGACGAAGAGGAACCGTTTACGTAGTTGGGTGTATTCATGCAGATGGGTATCGTCAAGGTTGCGGCAATCGTCTCACCCGACTACTAGGTACTCGACGTGGGGGGCACTAGCCCACATGTGCAATAGTGAGGCGATTACGAATTCTTTTGGTGCCACAATGTGTGGCTCAAGCTACCCCTCATATTCAAATGAGAAGCAATTGGATTTGACGTTGACCTGCCCACATTGGTGTCAGCGAGAAATAGACATGGAGTGATTGTGAACCGTGGCAAAGCTTCGCACAGTCACTTGTTTACGCTTAGTGCGGATAGGATCTTCCCCACCGTTCTACGACATGTTTCACGAAAGTGATAAGTTTTATTGCAGGTGGAGATCAAAAAGGATTTAATTTATAAATCCGGTTTTGACAATTTTGTCTTTGATTTCCATTTTGCCACGTTTTGCTGACATCCAGTTGACTTTCAGTGTGCCTGCGATTGATGTGATGTCATCTGTGGCAATTTATGCTCTAGTGCTGGGCACCGAAATCAAAAAAGTGCTGGGCACTGAAATCAAAAATACCTTGCAGGTCTTTACCCCCCTTACCCGGCGTCGGGCGTCTGTCCCTCAGAGAGTATGCAGCCTGACTTGTGTCGCGAGGGGGTGTGAATCAACAAGTCAACCTGTGGATGTACTGCAATTGTTCATCTGCTGTGGATGTCATCAGGTGATCCCGCTCAGTCTGCAGTCATCATGGACTTCGAACTTGCATTGCGAATGGCCAAGTTGCAGCTGGGAAGTGCACAGTCCATTGACTTCTTCGGGGTTTCTACTGATGATCCACTGAGCTCGAGTCCACTTGCATCGCTCAAGCCTATCCCAGAACCAGAGAAGATGCAGCCTGGATCGCAAGCTTCTTCAAGTAACATCGGCAACCCGACAGATGAAGGTCATGTGGCTCAACCTCCAGTTCAGAACCAGCGATTCAGTAAATTTCGACCATTACCGGTCAACCTTGACTTGGAGCCTGAACGCTGCAGAGTCATCTCATTGTAGGCGACGATAGTGCTGGAGCTCCGGAAGCATCACAACTAGGTCGTCAACTGAGCACGGCGCCTGATGAATTGGCCACGCAGATCATGAAAGATGTGTTTGGAAAGAAGGCCACTTCGACTTTGAGGTCAAGGGCCGGGTCAATTCTTGGATTTGTGAGATGGGGCAAAGACACGATCCTTGTCTTCACTCCGTTCCCTTTTCAAGAGATCCACTGTTACGAGTATGTGTGTTTCCTCAGAGCGACCAGAGCGGCACCATCGCGGGCTGAGAGATTTGTGCAAGCAGTTCGCTTCACCCACACCGTGTTGGGTGTAGATGGGCCTCTATATGCCATATCCGCGAGGGTATCAGGAGCCACCGTAGTCGACATCCCGAAGAAAGCATTGGTAAAGAAGTTGCCTTTCAGCTTATTAGAACAGGTCAAGTTGCTGGAAACTACTGCATGTGGCGAGCCCTCGCTGGACTCAATCTTTGCGGGCTTTATCTGCCTGCTCGTTTATTCCAGGCTCAGATTCTCGGATGCTCAGATGGCGTGCAAGGAACCCATCTTGCAGTTGAGCGATGGGGGAAACTTGATCGAGCTGGAGTTATACGGCTCCAAGACGATGTCGACCCGACGGTCCAATATTTTCAGACTTCTGCCTGCTATCGCACCAAGCCCTGGCCTTCATGGGGAATGTTGGGCGAGTCGTTGGATCGAAAACAGGAAAATTATGAACCTGGTCGCATCGGCAACCGAACCCCTGATGCGATGCCCTTTGCCGGACGGAAGCTTCGGGCCAAAGAAACTCGGGACATCAGACGCGTGCCTATGGCTCAGGGAGCTTTTGCAGCCCATCACTCCCGAAGATGAACTCAAAGACATTGGCACGCACTCAGGGAAACTGGCTTGCCAAAGCCGATAGCGCACCGAAGCTGCAGCGAAGAGCAGGATATCATGTTGGGAAGTATGGGCGCTCGGCGGAGCTCGAATACTCTCATGATGCAGTTGCTCCAGTGGCGGAAAAGGTTCGTACACTGACATTGATCATTCGAGAGGGCTTGTTCAACCCCGACCAGCCTCTTCTACATCGCTGGCACCAGTGCGTGGACTATGAGGATGCTCTTAAGAAGCTCAAGAGAGAGCCCAAAGCCATGAGACGATCGAACCAAGAGCATATGAATGAGCTGCTCAGAAGCTCATCATCGGAGGAAAGCGGTTCCTCTGAATCCGCCATCGACTCATCGGATAGTGAGAAAGAGAAAGCGCAGGCTGGAATAGCGGCCTTGAAGAACGTCAAAGAGTCCGGCCATGATGATGGATTTCTGTACTTCCGCCACTTGACTAGGAACACAGTTCACCGAGCCAAGAAAGAATCCGATGAGGACGTTTCGGTCTTCCTTTGTGGACGCCTTCCGTCCAAACATCACACCAAGCTGATGTCGCGACCTAGAGTGATCCTGCAAGGCTGTGGCGCGTGCTTCCGATGTGCGTGACCAAAAATGACCGTGTGCTGAAGTGACGAATCTGTCTTGACTTGAAGACACCAGATGCACCCAAATGCTGGAGAAAAAGACTCAAGCAATTCTAGATGAGTTCTGGGGCAGTAGTGTAGGTTTGTAACAAGCCGCGCTTCTTGCCATGTTGCTGTCCTACGTTGATTCCAAGGCCATGTTCCGGCAAAGATGCAGTGAGTCCAGCTTGCCTGCCGCCATCACTGAAAAGCAGACTTCTAAGGGCTGGAGTACGCTTGCCCTGTTTGCTCATGTGCCCAAAGTGATACCCGGTCAGAGCGGGTATGAGAAGGCGGTGCAAGACATGATTGATGCTGTCTTGGGTGATGATGAAAAGCAGCACGAAGCCGGTTTGCGTCGATTGCATTGGGAAGCCTGGACCTTCACCGCAGCCGACTTGAAGAAGAAGAAGATCGAAGGCCCTGATGAAACAAATCGAAAGTTGCCTACAGCAGAGATTGGGGCTCGCCTAGATGCGCTTGCGCCGAAGCTTGCGCCCTTGAAGCTTCGCGGAGTTCTCGAGCCATCGTATGCAGCTATCCAAATCTTTGCCGGCATGCGCGAAGATGGAAGACTCCGTTATGTTGAGTGGTGCAAACTGACGACCTGCGCCCAAGAAGTGTACAGCACTTCTGAAGATTCGGCCCTGAAGTCATGGAAGCCGGACAAGCAGGGGATTGTTCGTGAGGTGGCCAGCAACAGTGACCTGAAAGCAGCCACAGCTACTGACTTGGACATCCAAAATGCGCTTCGCAGACGCGGGGTATGCTATGCCATATCCGAGCTCATGAGCTTCGAAGTGCACGAAACGATCATCCTGTGGCTGTTTGAGGCTTACCAGCGAGACCCTCCAGACGGTTTCCAAAAAGTCACCTTGTCGCAAGTTGCTGCCTGTGACCGAGAGATCCATCTGCTCTGTCAGAAGCATGCCGTGATGGTTTCTCCTTGGGAAGTGATGGCTCTATGCCGCTTGATCGACATGTCCCGAAGGTGCTGAGCCAACATTCTGTGCAGCAGATTCTGTTGCCTCGACCTGGTTCCGCAAAAGCCGCTGCCACGAAGCCGAATTCCAAGCGCAAGCGCAGTGCGTCCCTTGGGCAGAACCAGCAGCCTCAGAAAGCTGGAAAGGGGCAGACCAAGGGCAAGAGGAAAGACAAAGGCAGCAACCAGAATCCTTCCACGCGCACACCGTACATGCCGGCGGCATTGAAAGGTGGTGTGCCACGCAATCGCAAAGGCCTCCGCTTGTGCTGGAACTACAACCTGCGCAAGTGCAAGCGCGAAGGATCCAGCTGCCCGAATGGTCAGCATGAGTGCTGTTACCCAGGGTGTTTCCAGAACCACGCCTTCTTGGATCACCCAGGTCGTAGTGAGTGACTAGGGACCCCTAGTCAGGCGGCCACCGTGTCGGGCGCCGACGCCTTGTGTGACATGCATGGCCGTGAACAGCGCTTGCCTGTTACCGTGACCTGTAACAATATTAATTCTGTGCATGTGCCTCCTTTGCATCCTGCTGAGGAACGAGCCAAATTATATCTGCAAGTGGACTGCGTTGCAATACAACCCGCTTTCCGTTGGTCACCCGGTTATCGTGTCGTTATGTGCAGCAAATGCGACCCGAGCCTCGCTGGACCAGTCTGGTTTTCTTTGACAATGTACGAACACCAAAGCACCGCGATGTGCGCAACTCCGCTGATGCAAATTTGATATTGCCCTTGACTGCTTTTGAGGGTGGCGATATTTTTGTATGTCACCCTGACGGAAGTGAACACGCCTCCTTTGACGGAATGCCGCATAAAGGCTACTCTTTGTCTGTCAGCAAACACCCGTGCCTGCTTCCAGCACGTGATAATGAACATTTCACGCTGCCTTGGTCAGGCCGTCGCCTTGTACTTGTGGCATTCACCGTTGCTTTGCATGCACTTGTGGATGAATCCAGTCGCCTTTGCCTCAGCGAAAGCGGATTCCGATTGCCTGCGCCCGAGTTTCCTCCTGAGCCACCACCAGCCCTGCCAAAGTCCACAGGTCGTTCGCATGGAACCGACATTGCAGATGCTGTTGACCCACTTGCCCCATTCCTTAGTAGACCTGAACCAACCCCGTGTCTGCAGCTTCCTTCCTCTGCTGCCGTCCCGAACCCTAACGCCCCTAGCTTAGACCTCCTTGGTGGGTTCCTCGTCGAGCTTTGTGCAGGGTCTGCTAGACTCAGCAGGATTGCGCAAGAATCCAGCATAAATGCTGTACCCATTGATTGGGCCGGAAATCGCCATGTGCGCCAGACTGAAATCCGAGAATTGGGTCTCACTTCGCCCGAGTCCTGGCAAATCTTGAAAGACCTCGTGAAAAGTGAACCAAAAGTCTTCATCTTTGGTTCTCCTCCCTGCGGGACGTGCTCCGCAGCACGGCAAATACCTATGCCCGATGGAAGCGCAGGTCCTCCTGTCCTCCGCACCTTGCAGTTTCCCTGGGGCCTGCCAGATTTAATACCTTCCCTTGCCTTGAAGGTCCGGAAAGCCAATCAGCTTTACAGTCATATTGCTGACTTCCTGTGGTGGGCTCATCTTCGCCAGATACCCTGGATGTTGGAAAATCCTACGAACAGCATCATGTGGGCGATACCCGTGTTTCATCGATTGATTGATGTCGGTTACTTCTCCGACTGCGAATTAAAGCTGCGCATATGGAGGATCCCGACAAAAGAAGACTTCCTTTCTCGGAAGCAGCCCGGCTCCCCTCTTGACCAAACGATGTCCCGGTGATCATCCACATGAGCCTTGGGGACAGGCCGAGGACGGCAGCTTCAACACAGCTCTAGAGGCTGAATACCTTGAAGGTCTGTGTCTTGTCCCTTTTCTGGTTTTTCTGAAATGGGAGATCTATTGCCAACTGCGGGCACCTTCGCGGTGTTCGATCCACGGAACCTTCACTGCACTGCGGAGTGGTCTGGAGACAGGATTGTGGTAGTGGGCTTCACTCCCTACTTCGGCAGCTCCATGGATGCGGCGGACGTGGAGTTCCTAGAGACTCTGGGCTTTAGACCACCCAGCTGAGTGGCCTCCGCTGACCGGGCTCCTCTGGATCAGGTCCTGGACTCTAACAACGATCGGCCGGGCCAGATCGACTGGGCTGATTGGGAACCTGGATGCGGACGGGGCGTCCACAGGCAGCACCTCCGAAGAGGATGAGGATGGCATCGCCAAGCCGATTTCAGGCAAGGTCAGCTTTTCTCTGACGGACATGGTCTCGCGTCACCTGGGCGATGGGCCTTTGGACAGAGGCCCTGCGGATCATTCGATGGGGACCTTAGACCTCATCATGATATCATGCAGGGCCTTCTTCAACTTCTTTCTTCGAACATCGATGTCAAGCTGGAGATTTGCAAGCTGGCGACTGGAAGAGCGCAGGCCTCGCCTTTTCCTCCGGAGCTGGTGGTTGCTGGACGCGAACTTCTCTTCAGTCGGCTGCGGGAGGCAGGCTCGATGGCTGAGCTGGACAAGGTCGCCGAGAGACAACCCTTTTACTTGGAGGCGGTGAGTGAGCTGCTTCGCTTGGCGGGGGACCCGGACTGGAGACGGTACACAGCATCGACCTGGTCTTTCTCGAAGGGGGTTCCTCTGGGAGTGGATGTTCGGTTGCCACGCACTCCGGCCTTGTTTCCGAGGAAGACCAAGCACCGCATTTATGCGGAGGCGGACCGCGTCTTCGATGGGGAACTGCGTGACAATTACATCTCGGCAAGGGAGAGGGCCGAACAGATTGAGCGACAGTTCGAGCAGGAAGTTGAGATGGGAGCCATGGTACGCTGTGATCTGGAGCAGGCCCGGGCCGAGTACGGAGACGAGCTGTTCATTGCTTCACTGGGAGCGGTTCCCAAATCTGACCAAACGGTACGGGTCGTACACGATGCTACGCATGGGCTACATGTGAACGACCGGATAAGGGTCCGAGATGCACAGACTTATCCGACGGGGGCGGACCTCAAGGTTGCGCTCGAGCAGCTTCCGGGGGCCTACTTCTCCCTTTCGGGGGATATCGCCCGAGCTCACAGGTTAGTCAGGGTGCGGCGCCAGGATTGGTGCCGTCAGGCATCCGCAGCCACCTCCATGATTTTCCTAAACACGGTGGGAACGTTTGGGCTGGCTTCAGCAAGCTACTGGTGGTTCCGCCTCATGTCCGGTTTAGGGCGGCTCCTGTACTACAGTCACGGACGTGATGCCACCACGCTGCTGTCCTATGTGGACGACTTGATCTGGCTAACTCAATCGCCCTTCGGGTTGATACGCATCCTGGCTTCGATTTTCTTGCTGGAGATCCTGGGCATGCCATTCGCCTGGAGAAAGTTCCGCGGAGGCACTGAACATTCATGGATAGGCTTTTCGGTCTTTGCTTTCGAGAGACGCTTGGGCATTTCACAGTCGAGGGCTGATTGGTTGATTGGCTGGATTAGGCGGACCAGAGCCGAAGGGAGAGTCCGCGTAGCAGACTTGTCGGCTGTGGTGGGGAGACTGTCGTTCACCTTCACGTTGCTGCCACTTTTCAGGCCTTTCTTGGGTCCTCTTTACGCATGGACCTGTGCCGTGAATCACTGTCATGTGCTCAGACTTCCGAAAGCAGTTTCGGTCATTCTTGCCTTCTTGGAGCTGCTTCTGATGAAGGGGCATAGAACCATTGCCGTGCACCGAGAGGCTAGGCCTTCAGTGGAGTTCTTCAGGACTGACGCTAAGGCGGAGGGCAGCGCGATGGTCATTGCTGGTTGGGCCTGTTTTGATGCCTCTGATCCCCGGAAATGTCGCTGGTTTTCGGAAGAGTTGACGCATCTTGAGGCTCCGCATTTCTTTATGTCAGGGGAACCGTATCGGGCCATCGCATCATTGGAGCTCCTTGCCACGCTAGTTGCGATCCTTCTTTTCGAGCCGGGCGAGGGTTCCTCTGGGAGCTTCAGCTGCTCAGCTGGAACGGATAACATGGGTAAGTCTCATCTCACTTCGCGCTGGCTCACGACATCTTTTCCACTGGTGGCTGCGCTGATGGAACTGGCTATCGTGCTTCATAGCAGATCCCTTGACCTCAGCCTGCACTGGCTGCCAAGACTGCAAAATACCTTGGCGGACAGCCTGACCAATGGGGACTCCAAAGATTTCGATCCGAAGTTGAGGCTGCGCTTTTCTCTTGCGAGCTATCAGGGCCTTATCTTGAAAGAAATGCTGGAGGCAGGCTCTGACCTCTACGGCGAGTTGGCTGGCATGGGATCCAGGAAGAGGGCGGCAGTGAGCAAGGCCCCGAAGGCTTCCAAGCTTCGGAATACAGATCCATGGAAGTAGCATAACGGTGCGTTATGCTACCCTTTATGTTGATGCAGAGGCGGCTGGCTTCTGCATGGTTCCCCTCCGGTTTCCACAAAACCTGAATTCAC
>CAJNIZ010010766.1:0-11757 GCA_905231905.1 Symbiodinium pilosum | reverse complement strand
TGCATCGGAGTGCTTGGTCCTGGTGCGGTGACTGAAAGTTCGCAAACAGAAGTTAATGCTACTAGTACTAGTACTAGTACTAGTACTAGTACTAGTACTAGTACTAGTACTAGTAGTGGTGGTGGTGGTGGTGGTGGTGGTGGTGGTGGTGGTGGTGGTGGTGGTGGTTGTTGGTGGTTTGGTGGTGCTGGTGCTGGTGCTGGTGCTGGTGCTGGTGCTGGTGCTGGTGTTGTTGTTGGCGCTGGCGCTGGTGCTGGTGCTGGTGCTGGTGCTGGTGCTGGTGCTCGTGTTGTTGTTGGTTCTGGTGCTGGTGCTGGTGCTGGTGCTGGTGCTGGTGCTGGTGGTGTTGTTGGTTTTGTTGTTGTTGTTGCTGCTGCCAAGCGGCGCAAACCTGGCTGTGAGAGGGTCGTCGATTTTCAGGCATTCATGGCCAAGCCATAACAACGTACATGTTCCAGAGATTCCAATGATGCAAAATGACAGGGGACAACGATAGTGTTTGCAACCTTGGTCGTGCCTAAGCGCTATGCATATGCGGCTGATTGTAGCCATATTGCGGCAACTTGCGGGAATACACCGATATGGGAATGATAAGCCCAACGGTGAAGTGGTGAAGTTGGCTCAACGCACTAAACCCCAGATCCCCAGCTCTAAGCCCTGAACCCTACATTGGCAAGCCATGGCCCCTGTGCTACCCAGCCGAGGATTGAATGCAGGAAGCCAGTGGTAGTCGGCTCTTACTCACTGGTCCTTATGAAGCGTTCTTGTAGCATTATTCTACTTTACCCTGGGGATCCACGCGGGTAAATAATACATAGATTGGGCCCCCAAAGTCCAAGATATTACCTACTTGGATCCCTTGGGTTAGTTGGCTACTTTAATCTGAACTCTATAGAAAGACAAAGAGGGTCCCAGTATTCCGGGCCCGCAGAACATTGTATTCCTTACTCTGAACCCCTAAATGCTAAACCCTAAACCGCCCTAAAACCCAAATCTTAAACCCCAAACCTTAAACCCTAAGCCCTAAACCCTCAATCCTAAACCCCAAACCCTTAAACCCCTAAACCCTAAACCTAAGCCCTGAACCCTAAATCCTAAAACCCCAAACCTTTGCTTTCGGGTTTGAGGTGGCCTCGGATACCGGCAGTAGCTCAAAGCTGGTACTTGCTGCTCGGCTGCTTTGAGGCTTAGGTTTAGCTTGCTGGTTCTTAGTAGTGTAGGGGTTATACAGCGTTTAGGGTTCTTAGTGGTTTAGGGTTTAGGGTTTAGGGGGGGAATATGGGAACACAGTATATAGGGGTTATATAGTTATGAAGGGTTTAGCGGATAAGGATAACGGAAGAGAAAATGGAAACTACAGTTTAACAGGGCATGTAATGGGGTTACAGTAGGGAATATAGGAATACAGTATATAGGGGTTATAAGGTTTAGGGTTTAGGGTTCTTAGTAGGAAATATGGGAATACAGTATACAGGGTTTTAGGGATTGTATTCCCTGATTCCCAACTAAGAACCGGTAGGTTAGGGTCAGCGTTGTGTACGGTGAAGTGACCATGAGCATGGGTTTTAGTTCGTGCTTTTGGTAATTTATTGAACAGGCTGCTCTGAACAACCTAGTAGTTAAAAAATGATAATGACGGATTGTGTTCTTCTCCTTCAGGCTTGAGAACGGAAGGGGCTAGCCTTCGGACACATGCCACCAAAGAAACGTCTCTAGGCAATGTTGGATTGCAGCGGCCCCAGACTTCTCTCTCAGAACCCTAATCACGCCTCAGGGAATAAACTGCGAGAAATAACCTGCTCTTGCAAAGCTGTGAATCCTGCCTCTGGTGATGTGCTCGAGGGTACTCCTAGTGGCTACGACGGTAAGGCGCGGTGCTGTGAGTCTGCTTCTGCAAAATGTTTCTCTGCATACGACTCTAGATCTTAATCTGCGGTGTCTGATACCTGAAGCCCTTCAGCAAACTCTGCAAACCGAATCCTACACCTTACCTAGACCTTGATCACTACCCTACTTCAGGGTACCTAATGTTGTAAATACAACTACCGCCTGGTTTGCCAGGAAGACTTGATCTCAACCTCCTCCAATACCAACAGCATCGACGCTGGGATTTTGGGAGAGGGTGGTTTCAAAGATTAGGGTCCTTCTAAGGCTAACAGGTTTAGGGTTCACGGCTGTATTGTCAGGATTCTGGTATTTTGAGATGTACCCAAGGGGGATGGCTGGATTTTTGGAGCTTTGGGGCAAAACTCTGAGTGCAAGGCTTCTGCATTTTGCATTGCACTGTTTCGAGTTCAGGCGCTGTAGGGCTAAGGACCTGAAGCTCGTCCTGTTAGGATCTTGGCGCCGGAGCCCGAATCCTTCAACCTAGGTGGGTATAGGCTTCGGGTTTGAGTCCAGGGTTTGGGGGTCCACTCAGGAGGGTCATGGGTTTAGGGTACGAGGTTTAGGGTTTAGGGTGGCAAGACTAAGTGAGGATGCTAATTCCCGCAAGCCCGATACTGGCCCTAATTAAAACCTGTCATCGCCATTTGCGGCATGCTCTGGCGGGCGTTAGGCTGAAGATGGTCCTGTCTCCTTGTAGAGTGCATCTCAACGACTGCGCCGTACGCAATAGACTTCAGGACTCTAAGAAGGGGCTATGAAGCCCAAGCAAAGTCATCACGCTCATCAGCCCTGAAAAGAGTTTCTGAGGTTGCCGAAAAGCTTCCACTTCCCAAAACGTGCTTTGGAGCCTTGTAAGCTCCACAGTCTCCATGAAAGGTCTTCACCTGTGAAGCTTTCAAAACATGTATGACTGTATGACCTATAAACTCCATGTACTACAATAATATAGTATAGTACATTGGGGCTATATAGGGATAATGGAAAAGAAAATGAAAACTACTAAAATTTCATGGTGGCTTTCCACGTTGTGATCTTGACGTGGCCTTGTGAGATTCTATCATAAAGGCTTCTGTATACCCGCTGAAGGGTTGTAACGCCCAAAAAGGCCTTATGAACCTCTAACTCAGAAGGTCATCAAGCTCTCTACGGCTCGAAGCCAGCAGCAGTGCGAAGAAAGTGTGAAGAACCCTCCCCTGTGAATCTAAGCCAGACAGTGATCTCTCCTGTGAATTCGAAAGCCAAATAATTGCAATGTCATTCCCTGATATTCGTCGTGTGGCCAAAAATATGCACCTAAACCCTACTGTGGTCAAGCACGACACCGCATTGCTGACTGGCCGCCCGAGCTGTAAGTAGTGTTACATGACCAAGAACTTCACTTTTAGCGACTACTGAATCCTACACCTTATAGAGCCAAAGCCCTGAGTCTCTCTATTTCCCCCAATCCCGTGTATGCTCACTGAATTATCCTCACAGTCCGCTTAGAATTACCAATGAACCTCCGAATACTGGGTTGCTGCCAAGGAACTTAATTTAGGTTATTATAGTTCCTTAACAGCAACCCAGAATAGGGAGCGCCCGTCATAAGTTCGCATCAGGACAGTGGCGCTGTACGAGGACAGCTATTGGCTCAGGCCGCACACATGCCTGCCTTCTTGCCTTCAGGATTCTTGTGGGATCTTGCAGGATGTACGGCGCAGCTTTTCGGATGAGTTTAGGGCTAGAAAATTTCTCGCTCCATGCATGAGAATGAACTGTTCGCTTGCACGCGTCAGCAGGGTTTAGTTTTGCGGTTGTCATCATCGTCCACGGCTTTCAAGGAATCGCTGCCGGAAAGTTCGTCAGGATCCTAAAGCCTTTAAAAGCTGAACCCTAGCCTGAATGAGGGTGCGCATGTACAACCATCAGGGCTGTATAGCAAATGCCATGCTCTCGCTCTTTGGTACTTGGAATGCCAAGGATTCTGTAATGGGATCCTAACCCAGAGGGTCCATGTACCCAATGATCAGGTACTTGCGTTTTGGGTAATAGTAATTATAGTACAGGTTTTGGGTAAGTATATGATTATTGGATTATTGGGTACCTGGACCCTTAGGGTAATGCCACTCAGTCCAGCAAGGCCTGTCTCTCAACAGGTGAAAAGATGCCCCTTGACACAAAGGTGGCGTGGCGAAGAAACAGATAAGACTTTGAATTTTGTAAGGGCCTGTGGGCTATGTAGCCTTTGTTGGGGGACTTTTGGGGGAGTCCGTAAAGGAATAGTGCAAACGTTTTTGGTAGCTGAGCTGGTATTTAGAAATCCAGAGGTTATTTTAGTCTCAGAAGGCTCTGAGGAGGATCTTCCAGAACTTCCCTCAAATCTGTTCATGTGAGCTATAGTCTAAACTCCTTGAAAGGGATTATGTAGACGATTGTATAGGGGACTACTATAGGGGTTATTAAGGGGGATACCAGGAGGTTAGAGAATGGAACCCTTAACCCTAAACATCCTGGCCTTCGTTCAGCCTTCGCCAGGGGCTGCGTCCGTTTCCGAAGACCTTGACTCCAGAGGTGCCTGTGGACATCTGAAACCCTTGCAAGAAAATGTATGGTCAGTGTGGTTTATTTACTGTCTATATATATATATACATACAATTCAACCAAAGCTGGATATAAATATACATATAGAGAGAGAGAGAGAGAATGATGTGTAAGTAAATGTTTGGAGTTCTGTGCCCAGTTCCAATCGTAATGACCTTGCTCCAGGCCTCCTGGGAACGCCGACCTCAGACATGCTCCGCGGGCTTGGGGTTCGCCCCAGCAGGGCTCTAGGGTCCTGCATAGCCCATAGAAGAAGAAGAAGAAGAGAGAGAGAGAGAGAGCGAGAGAGAGTATACATATAGATATATATATATATAGATGCATATCTATACTTGGTCCTACTTGGAGGTTCAATGTCATTCTAAACCAATCATAGCTGCGCTGCGCTTATACCCCAATTTCCCTTCCCTTTAAGTCTTCTAGTAAGATTCTGTTTGGGTTTGTAACTGCACGGAACATGCAAGTAGAAATGACGATTTACTGAGATTGCAGGACTTCAGCTGTGTTCATTGCGTTGGTCTGCCTCCCTCACAACACCCCATAAGTGAGACATACTTCGCAGATAAAGTATCGAGTTAGAGTTATTGGAGCGCATGGTTCGTGATTAGTAATTGCCAAAGATTACTGCTGAATATTTTCATGGGTCATTCAGTCACGTCGAGTTTGGTCGGCTGAGTTCTCTGTCGCGCTATACTTGCCACATTTGAAAGGAGTTTGCCTGGTTGGCATTGAATGCCTGTCTGTTTTGTCACGCTAGAGCCTGCCAACTTGGGACAGACGTGGCGATATCATTTCAGCATAGGAGGTTACTGGCCCCCCTGTAGGGGGCGCTTTCAGAAAGCGTGTGTAAACATTATGACAAGTCTTTGTACTCCAGCATGACGAAGGGGATCATGTGGTTTTCTCAATATCAGCCCTAGGCTCACATATAAGCCGAATGAAATGAGCGCCGCGGATTCGAAATTCTGCACACAGGCCGCACAGTTGTCGCACATGATCTCTTAGCTGTGCAAACTTCCAGCAGAACCTGCATAACTTCGCTTTGGCTACGACTTCCCACCACACAGGTCCGCGAGGCAGTCGTTCCCATCGGCCTAAACAGCACCGTTCAAACCTTGACTTATGTGCAGGACTGGATCAAGCTCACGTTTCTCATCCAGTCCAGCATTCGCGATTTGTACATGGCAGGCGCCTTGAACCGGACATGGGGTTGTCTCAACATAGGGCATCTCTTTTCTTGGTTCCTAGCATGGTTGCTGCAACCTGTTTCAGGGTCAAGGGACGTCAGGTTGGCATACAGCCATGCAGTTCACCAAGCCATTTACTAATTTTGGTAACCTGCCTCATGTGCCCATCTTCGGTCCATTCTGACGGCAGCGTACTCAGTTCTATATGCCGTTGTTCCGTTTAAAAGCTATGTTACCTTTCCGCCAAGGTTCAGGGAGCCTTCAAATACATACTGCTCTCTCTGCAAAGTTTCCACATGTGGAAGTAGGCCCAAATACATTCACCTAAGAGTCCTAAGTTCGGGGTATTCAGCTAGGAGGTATCCAAAAGCCAAAGAGACAGTCCGCACCTTTCTCATGACCCTGATCTTCTTATGCGCATGATACCGCTTCTATAAAGGAATGAACTGATTCCACAACGAGCAGGCCCTGCTGCCATCATGCTAGGGCGCACTGGAAGCAGAAAAGTCCACCAGTTTGTACGGGACTTCTCAACTTTTTGTATTCAATGCAGACTCATGGAATGGGCGCCTTCTGTAGTCCTCTCGCCAGAAATTCCTGGGTAGCTTGAAGCCCTCACCCTGAACTGCCTGCGCCGCGGGCGACGGCCCACAGGCAGGCAGTCGACAGTGCCTGCCGTGCAGGACTCCACTTGGAAAAGGGTAACTTCGAGTGTGGCAAAAATCAAATTGTCAATTTACTTCAAAGGATTCGCCTATGACTAATGTCTGATGTCATCATGTAAACGCAACAACCTTTGAATCCTCTGGGCACGGTACCCATCCTGTCGTTCCGTGAACCAGTATGGGCAGCAATAGGGCTGATCATGGAACATCGGGAGGATAATCTGGCTCCCAAGTCATGGCCTGTGCTGATGATGCGAACGTGCCAAAGCCTATCTTCTCCCTTCGACTGAACCCTAGAAGTTGTGGCCTATGATCATCAGACAAGACCAGTGCAGACGTTCAGCAGTGTAGAACCTTCCTCAGCCATGCTAAGTAAGAAGGGGTGCCCAAAGGGCCATATGTACTTCAGACCTGAAACAGTGGTTCCCCTGCACCCAAGCCTGGCCAACAAGGACCAATAGGATGATGGTTGCAGGAAAGCCCCACACCAGATACAAAGAGCAACCCGTGGAAGGATGAAATGCCAGGCTCCCTCAAGATGCCAGCATCTCTCCATGTGAGCTATAGTCTAAACTCCTAAAAGGGGTGTTATAGAGGGGATTATATAGGGGACCATTGTAAGGGTTATTAAGAGGGGATACTAGGAGTTTAGACTATGGCTCATGTAGAACCACCATTTGTCGGGTTCCATTATCAGGCCCCAATGGACCCCGTTGCATTAACATCCTTATCTTGCTGGTTCTTAGTAGGGAATAAGGGAAAACAATCCCTATATAGTCTCTACATCATACTTTCCTTTATTCCCTACCAACCCTTTGTAAGTTGTTATAGAAACCCCAACCAAAAAACCCTGATTTCTGGCAACCCCCACGCAGATAATTTTCCATGAGGCTTGGCTGTGCTGTTTAAAGTTGTGCCGGCGCATGCCGACCCGCCTGATGTGGATGTCCTATGTCTAGCATCATTATGACTGGGAATTTTCATACTTAGGGGGTAAATTTTGGGAGACCCTCTGACATGCACTCCATCTCTATATATATATATATATACACATTCTCTGGAGCCCCAATTTGCGTCACTCGCGTTCTCGTCACACATAACGCAGGCGTGATCCTTTTGTTTGCTATCGCTGTTTGATTCGTTCTTCCCGTGAATCCTTCATGATCGAGGGCTTATTGTTCGCCGCTGTCTGGAGTCTCCGTACATGATACGGGGTGACATGTACGGAGACCGCATCTTTTGATAAATGCCCGTGTGCCTGACATGCCCACTCCCCAGACTGCCGGTGAAGGAGCGTATGCGTTTTTACGGAGCAGAGAAGCACCTCGTGACCAATCTCGTGAGGTTTCTTGGTGCAACTTATTTGGCACCTGGACTTCCCAAATACTCATAACAACATCCTGTCTGGGCACTTTACAGCAACCTCACTGACCTCACTCTAAATGGTGGCTTGCATGGGGAATAGTACCCAAATGGTCTTACATTGGGAATTGAAACTATTCCAAAATTACACTGATCCTGTGTACCCCTTATCTGAGGCTTACACCCTACATAAGCCGTAAACCCTAAAGCCAATTTGGAGATTTGCGAGGTCCAGGTACGGCTATGAGGCTGATGGCCATAAATAGTAGTTTCCATTTCATTTTCCATTATCCCAATATAACCCTTAATACCCATTATATAACCCTAATGTTACCCTATAAGGTGCATTCAACGGTAGAATTTTGCTTCCTTCAAGAAGAATCCCTGCCAGAACATTCACATGCTTGGGTTCGAATGCTTCTTAGTTCCTCCTAACCTGGTTTGCTGGGATAGTAGGCCTTGGCTGCAGGGTTGGCTGGTTAGGCATTCAGGTTTCAGGCATTGAGAAACCTATCTTGAGCATCCTGGCCTCTTGAAATTCAGTGGAATCTGGTCACCTGTGGTGCTTCCCCTCAATTGCCTGAGATGGCCTCTAAGTGCCATCCGAACCTTCCCATGTAGTTAGGATTTCCCTAGGGCTCCCAGTTACCTAAATAGTAGGTTCTTGGGCTGTGTAGCTATAGGGTATGTAGAACCCAGAACCCATGATTTAGGTAACTGGGCCCTAGGGTTTGGTATGGTCACGGTATATAGGTGGGATTCTTACTAGGCTGCCGAAGAGAACATTCTACACGGGAAGGCCCCCCAAAAAAACCCAACGCTCCGAGGCCAAAACTGCAAACCCCAAGCTAAAACTAACTTCATAATGGTAATAATAGAAATAAGCATGGTAATACCGTTAGTAATAATAATAGGAATAATAGTAGTATAGTAATAGTATTGGTAGTATTATTACCAGTTAGTAATAATAGTACCAAGGTACTGCGCAGAGCTGTCCGCCGTGTTTAGCATCTGGGCCCCCCCAGGGCAGCGTGACCTATGCATTGTGGCCTCTCGGATGCAAGGTTCAGAGATAGAGTTCAGGGTTTAGGGTCAGGGTTCAGGATTTATAGGGTTCAGGGTTTAGGGTTTAGGGTTTAGGACAAACGTTGAACATATGAGCTATAGTCTAAACTACTTTAGGTGGATTTTAGGGTTGGCTTTTTATGAGCTATAGTTAAAGTTTCTTAAAAGGGGTACTATAGGCGTTATTAAGGGGGATGCTAGGAGTTTAAACCCTACACTCTCCACCCTAGATGGGTTATTAAGGGAGATGCTAGGAGTTTAAACCCTACAACCTAAATCCTAGATGGGTCATAAAGGGGGATACTCGGAGTTTAAACCCTACACCCTAAAACCTAGATAAGTTATTAAGGGGGATGCCAGGAGTTTAAACCCTACACCTAAACCCTAGATGGGGGATGCCAGCAGTTTCAACCCTACACCCTAAACGCGAGATGGGTTATCAAGGGGATACTAGGAGCTTAGACTATAGCTCGCATGGGTTATAGTCTAAACTCCTAGTATGCCTCTTAATAGCTCCTATAGTACTCCGTATATCACCCCCTTTTGAGGAGTTTAGACTTTCGCTCATATGGACTGGACCTTGGCCTCGGCCGGGTCTGCTGATTTTGGCTCATGTCTTGCAAGCAGACTTCTGATCCAGGGCCCTCCTTGTACCCTTTACATTGTACCCGGGTATAGCCCCTATTTCAGGTACACAGAGGGTAGATGGAGGGTCCAGGAGTGTATTTTGATTCCCCAGGCATCCAAATAGCCCAAAGTAGGTAATCTTCATTGACTTTGCGGCCCGAACAAAGTATTCTATTTATATACTTGGATCCCCAGAGGTTGTATTTCATAGGACTCTTGCGAGGTTGCCATCTTGTTGGGTGTTGGTTGGGATTAGAATCTACGGCTGGTAAGGTTATTAGGGTCTTTTTGGGTGCAGGCTTTAGGTTTAGGGTTCAGGGCCTGCACTGGGAATATTTTCAGTTGGTTTGCGAGGACCATACAAAGGGTCGAACGAGGCAAGGAGGCCTTCCTTTCAGAACTGCAGCCCCTTTTCCCTAAGGGTCCAAGTACCTAATAATCATATACTTACCCAAAACCTATACTATAATTACTGTTGCCCAAAACCCAAGTACCTAGTTATTGGGTACATGGACCCTGAGGGTTTCATACTACTAGGATCCGCCCATATCATCGCGCTTAAATTTTCAGAACTCCATACGCGAGCCGACGGCGCCAGAAACATTCACTCTCTTACACTGACACTCCGCGCAGGACCCAGACCTCTTTGTAAATCCGAAGTTTGTTTCCGCTCACATTGACGGAGCTGCCAAGCAACGCACTGACTGTGATAGTACACGCGATGATTATACTAGGCCATATTGGCAGCCAACATGATTTCGTAGCCTTAAATCCACAGGGTCCATATATTATAGCCGTATACTATATACGCGCCCCCAAAGTAATTCTATGGGAACTACTTTGGGAGCTACATGTGCAGATGATTTACGTACATGGAGAGTTCTCAAGCTGTGTTGCGCAGTCAGAGGATACACTTCGAGACTCCCAGGGTGGGCTTGCCTCAGGCGGGGCCTCAACCAGACGGAGCCCCGCCACCGCAGCAGGAGGACCAGTTCAAGAAGGCCAGGGTCCAGGATTTAGGGTTTAGGGTTTGGTTGGATTTGTTTGCAAATCTAATCTAATCTTATTTAATCTTGGGGTCTTGAGGTAGAAGGCCTCGGAGAGACAGGAGCACTCGAACAGCAACTACTATGGCTTGAAGTTGTAGTGGTGCATTATTGCCTTATTGTGATACTTATTAGTATTAGTATTAGTATTAGTATTGCTATTATTATTAGTATTAGTATTATTAGTAGGAGGGCCTTATCGCGTAGTTGACGTTGGGGTGTTCTGCACATCTGCATCCAAATTCACTAGCAGGCGCGGCATTTCCTACATTAGAGACACGCTAGTTGCCAGGGCGGCAAAATGTGTTTGTTGTCGTTCCTCAGTTTACTGGGAGTCTGAAGTTTCAGGTGCAGAGGCGAAAGATGGGAAATACCTCCCATGCAATAGAATGAAAAGCAAGTAGATGAAAATCAGAACTCCTCAAACCCTGAGACTAATGTTGCAGGTGACAAGCTAGAAATCCTGCAGAAAAGACATGATCATCTTGCAGACTGGCAACCAAAAAATCATGGAAATGGGACCCGTGAATCTTGCAGACTGCCAACCAAAAAGCACAAATAGACGTAGGGTCGTACATTGGATTAATGGCGCGATCATCAAAATTAGATAAGATCTCCTTAAACCCTTGGACTAGCAGGGGCGTATCTTGGACTGATGGGGCGATGATAATATTAATGCAGAATTCTTGAAGCCCTTGGACTAAAGGGGCGTACCGTGGACTAATGAGGTGATGACCACATTAAATCAGAACTCCTCAAACCCCTGGACTATCGGGGCGTACCTTGGACTAACGGGGCGTACCTCGGAGAAATGGAGCGATGATGAAATTAAAACAGAATTCCTTAATCTTGGTCTAACAGGGCGTGCCTTGGACGAATGGAGCGATGAGAACATTGGACTAATGGGGCGTACCAATGGGGCGATGATACAGTCAAATCACGACTCATTGGATTAGTGGGGCGTACCTTGGACTAATGGGGCGATGATGAAATCCTGATGCCCATGTATGCCAAAATGCAACAGCGGTAGATGTTAGAAAAGACAACAAAAATGGAACAAGAGCGCCCCAACAGTAAACCAGCAGCCCTCCCGCAAAAAAATCCTAAGATCAGCACGAAGCCACCACAAAACACAAATTTTGGGGAACACGAACAATGAGCCAACACGAAACCACCATAAAACGCACGTGAAGTAAAGAAAAGCGCACTAGTAGCAATAGTAGTAGTAGTAGTAGTAGTAGTAATAGTAGTAGTAGTATTATAGTAGTAGTAGTAGTAGTAGTAGTGGTAGTAGTAGTAGTAGTAGCAGTAGTAGTAGTAATAGTAGTAGCAGTAGTA
>CAJNIZ010010764.1:508-11761 GCA_905231905.1 Symbiodinium pilosum | reverse complement strand
TATATATATATATATATAGGGTTTTATAGGGTTACCCTGAGGGTCCAAGGATTCAAATATAGGGGTTTTAGGTCCCAAGCACTGTTAATATTATAGCATTTGGGCCCGAAAGCCCTATTATTTGGGTCCTTGGACCCTTAGGGTATGTTTAGGGTTTAGGACTCAGGGTTTAAGGTTTAGGGTGTGGGTTTAGGATCGAGGGATCAGGCCTGAAAAAGTCATCTGGTTTAAGTCTTCAGGGTTTAGGGTTCAGGGTTTAGGGTTCAGGGCTTAGCGGTTTAAGGTTCTGAATTGTGAGACCAGTGTTCACGTTTAGATTTCAGGGATCAGGGATTAAGGTTTAAGGGCTTGGGTCTACGGATTAGGGTTCAGGAATTAGGGCTTAAACGTCTAGGTTTAAGAGTTCACGGTTTACGTGTTCAGGATTTAGGGGTGAAGGGTTGCAGGTTAACCAGGGTGAGTGCTTGTGGACGTTGGAGAAGGATTCATGGATGAAACCTAAACCCTAAACCTTTTGGGGTCAAAACTGGGCTGCTGGTTTTGAGACATTGCCAAAGATCTACTTTCAGGCTCGGGGACGTAGTAGCTACATACTACTGGGGCTATGTAACCATACTCCTGTATCCCATAAGTGGCCTTGTATATATACATATCTACATAAATATACACACCTCTTCCCCCCCAAAAAAGGCTTATAACTCCAGTCTGAAGTCGTTACCAAGTCACATGAACCTCCAAATAGTTTCGCTAATCATTAGTGCTGCCCTTTGCTTATCTAGAAGTCGTGGCATTCATTTGCGAGGGCGTGAACCTCTTTTTTTGGCGATCTGCCTGTACTTGGGAGGTCAGGGAGACTTAGTAACCAGGTTAAGAACTGGGATAATTAGGGCTACTAATATGGGTTATGGGTGTTAACCTACTTACTACGTCCCCCTGACCCTCCAAGTAGATCCCTGGTATGTACTCCGGTGGGTTTATCATAGCTCTTTTCCCCCCCCAATTCTGCAACCCCCACCCCTAACGAGGGCGGATTCCGCAGATAGCGCGCATCTGTTCGGATGTGCGTTTTCAAGATGAGCAAGAATCGGACGGACAAGGCACTATACTCTGAACTTTCGGAGATTGTAAGTCGCAGCATGCAAAGTTCATTTCGGTCATGTTTCGGTTATTCATTGTTCTAGGCTTTATACGCATTAGACCTCAGCCCCACGACCCTGACACCCCACAGCGTGCTGGAGGAATCGCACCACATGCCGCTCAGATGCAATAGACAAGGGTTCAGGTTTCCCTGCCCTGAGACCTAAACCCCAAGCACTAATCCCTAAATCCAAGACTCAAGACATAGGCCGCCGACCTACGATGGTGTTCAGGATCTTAGGGTTTAGGGGGATTATAAGTAAGGTTATAAGTTATAAGCCTGATATAAGTATAGTTACTGAATCCCATGATCCCCCAAGTAAACCCGAAACGCAAAACCCAAAGCCACAACTGCGCAGACCGCTTCGCTTGTTCTAAAAGCTCTGGATGCCCCCCAGACACCAAAATGCTCAAGTTCTAGACTCTAAACACTGAACCCAGGAGCCCTAAAATCTGAGTCTGTGACCACTAAACCCTTAACCCCAAGTCCTTGACCAAAAACCCTTGCTTGGGTGCTTGTGGGACCTAGTAACCACTTATAGCTGGGCTATACTAAGCCTACTTATGGGTCCCTAGGGCTATACACCCCAGTTATAAGTAGTTACTAAGCTTCCTGATTTTCAAGTAACACTAAACCCAACTTCAGAACCCTGAACCCCATGTCCTGGACCCTCAATCCATGATTCCAAGCCCTAAACCCTGAATCCTTGAGTCCCAGTCCGAAACTCTAAATCCTTAATCCCAGTCCTTGACCCTAATCCCTGACCTCTTAGGCGAGCCATGTCCCAATGGCCTCGTGGCGGTGCAAGGCTCCACAACCTGCCAGCCGTGCATCGCAAACTACATCCCAAGTGCCTAGGTGCCAAATGAATCGGGGTTTAGGGTTCAGGGCATTTTAGTTGGTACTTCTTGGAGGTTGACGGGACTTAGCAAGTGTTTATAGCTGGCCTTGCAACCCTACTTATGAATCCCTAAATGGCCTCATCGGGCTTACCCTAATGAAACTCAGGGTGTAACCCCAGAAAAGTATCTAAGCAGGGTGAAAACCCCAGACAACACCAGCTTCTGAGTCTCATGAACCTCCGAGTAAGTCCGACGCCCTAAACCCCATATTCTAAAGTCCCCAGGATTGAGTAAGCTTATGTAATTATTCCTTTTGCTTTGGGTATGGCGTTTGATAAGAAGAATGTAAACTTCCTAGGTTCAACCAAAAAAAATTCTCCTCACCTTTTCTGGGCTGGTGTTGGGGCGCATGTTGCTTCAAGCTCAAAAGCAACAGAGAATGTAAGTTCACAGTTCTCAATACTATCATGGTTGGGGTTTTCGTTCTTTCCCCACGCCAGCCCTCAATGTTGCTGATGCAGGAACTTTTACACCACTTAGGGCATCTCGACTTTCCTGTGCGTCCTTAGAATTTTGGGGTTTGGGATGGTGCCGGACTTCTTTCATCCCGTAGACCCCGAACCCCAGTCCCCTTAGGCCCTAAACCCTCAATCCTAGACAAACCCAAAGCATCATTAAATGACTTTGAAATATTCATTGTTGGGCTAGGATGTTTGGGTTCGAAGGATGAGGGGCGTTGCTCCATATAAGCCATATTCTAAATTCCTTTTAAAGGGGATTATAATAGGAGAGTATTATAGGGCTACTAAGGGGCATGCTAGGAGTTTAGATCCTAAACCCTAAATCCCTCAACCCTAAATATTACGCTTATTAAGCGGGATAGTAGGAGTTTAGACTTCGGCTCAGATTTTCGGGTTCAGAGTGCCAGGTTCAGAGTTGTTAATAGGTGTTAGGAACCCCTCCGCCCTAAGCCCTACATCCAAAACCCTGAGCCCTAAGCCTTTTGAACCCTAAACTCTCCTACGCCGAGGCGTGGACAGGAGTACCTGCGAGCAATGTCCACCGAAGCATGGTCAGGTTTGGATTCAGGGCTTTATGGCTTCTACTTAGGGTTTAGGGTCAAGGGTTTAGAGCTTAGGGTTTAAAGCTTAGGCTGTAGGACTGGGGTTCAGGGTTCAGGGTTCAGGCTTTATGGCCCCACTCAGTAGTGCGAAGGTTTAGGCTTCGGGTTGAACTTCATCTTGTATACTCGGTGTTCCTAGTATAACTCGAAGTGAAGTTGTTCAGAACTTGGGTTCAGGGTTAAGGGTTAGATATGGACTTAGAATATTATAGCATCAACGGAGAATCAAAGGAACAGGGATTATAGTGGTTCAGCCCTGAACCCTAAACCTTAAACCGTAAACCCTAAGCCCTAAACCCTCAGGGTTACACTTGCTTGGAGATTCAGGGTAGAAGCCTGAACTAACCATCAGCCTTATGGTCACCGTGAGGGGGTTTAGGGTTTAGGGTTTAGGAGGTTCTGAGGATAATGCAGGGTTTAGTATTCCTTCTAACTTCTCCGATATGTATTTGGGTTGTCAAGGTTCAGTTGGATAAGAAGGCTGCGGGTCAAGCGGTTGAAGGCGGAAACGGCCTAGGATTGAAAGCTTGGCTTGTTTGTGTTTTTTTTGGTGGTTGAGGCTAGTAACATAGTTATATAGGGATAATGGAAAAGAAAATGGAAACTACTATGTCAATGTTATAATAGGGTATATATTGGAGTTTGGGTGTTTGCGTCGGATTAAAATGGCACCCCAATTGCCGCAGCTTTTCACGGCAAAGCGGCCCTGGAACCCTCATCCTGAACTCCTAATCCCCCAGTGCGCCGGTAGACAATTCAAGCCAGGGCACTGGATCATAGCCCTACTTGGAGGGTCAGGGCGACTTAGTAACTACGTTAATAATGGGGATAATTAGGGTTACTATATGGGTTATAGGGGTTACTAACCTACTTACTAAGTCTTCCTGACCCTCCAAGTACAACTCACAAGCGCCAACACACTTCTGCATTTCACTCCTTACCGGAAGAACCCCTTTTTCTGCACCCCATGCAGCCCCTTCAAATTCTCTCCAAGCTGCTCAGCGCGATTCCTTCTGGGGAGCTTGGTCATCTGCTCAGACGGTACGCCAGCTAAAGAGGAGGCCACAGAATTATCCCAACCCCAAATCCTGGGGCCCAAGCCCTTACAAACATTAGATCCTATGGATCCCAAAAGCATGCCCCCTTGCTTGCCCTCAGGAATATAACCCCATCATAGTAATTCCCATTTTCTTTTCCATTATCCCAATATAACACCAATAGAATCCCAAATTGCCCTCAGGAATATGTACTCCTTCTCCAAAGACGCGGCCTGCAGATCATGCAGATTTCCCTTCGTTTTTTTGAGCCACGGATGGTATGGGAGTTTGAGTTACATAGGGGTTACAAAGGGGTTGTATGGGGGGTTTCCCAAAATTAGGGGTACCTTTTTAGGGGGCCCCATATTAAGGACTATAGTATTTGGGGGTCTAGGTTGGGGTCCCCCTATTTTGGGAAACTAGCATATAGGGGTGATATAGGCTTGTATAAGGGCTCCTACGGGGTTATATAGGGTTCTTTAGGGTGATATAAGGGATTATGTAGGGCTTAAATCAATTCAGAATTCCTTTAGACGCACCTTTGTAATTTCAACTAGGAATCCTACACACCCTAGGGTCCGAGTACTCACCTTCATTTTTAAGAATCCGGGTTTGGGGTTGGGGGCTGCGGGCTGCATTTTACAGGATAGCTCCCCAAACCCCAGAGGCTAAACCCTGAAACTAAACCCTAAAGATTGGTGACTACCTCCAAGCCCTAAACCTTGAACTCAAAAATCCTAGCCTAAGCCCTAAACTCCAAGCCTTAAAGCTGGAACTCCAAAATCCTAGCCTAAGCCCTAGGCTCCAAGCCCCAAACCTTGAACTAGAAAAAAAGTATGACGTGTTGCAGTCAAAGGTGTCCAGGGCGCTGGCACTCACAGGTTTTGGAGCACTTCCCAAGCCCTACGAATGCCAAATAGCTCAGAGTAGGTGTCATTGACCGACTTCAAAAGCCGCAGGGAAGGTCAAGGATTTAGGGTTTCGGGCTTAGGAACGTTGATCAACTACTATTCTAAACTTGACCTGTCCCTCAGATTAGGAAGGCGGAATCCTGCTTAAACCTTTGTCTACAGATAAAGAACCGCCCCAAACTACTTTTTAAATAGTCTGCGTAGAAACCCGATGTATTGAGGAGTGTATGTCATATTTGGGTGCGGCCGGGCCCTAAACCCTAAACCCTAAGTAATCATGCTGGGAGAAAGCCGCGAGGAATGAGATTTCCAAGGTTTTTTTTTGGCTCTTCGTAAACCCGCGAACTGAAACCCTGCGAAACCTCAAGAACCCAATAACTGAAACCTTATGAAACTGAAAACACAGGGACTCAGGAAGTAGGTTAGGATTTCGGGTTAGGGGCTTAGGGACGAAATTTTAAGGAGTCCTGTGCTGAAACCTTTTGAATTCGTAAGAACAGGCGAACTGGGGAGCGGGCAACGGCCAATTGCTGATGCTTATGATGCTGACTCTGTGCCAGGGTGAAGCCGCCACTTGCTGAGGTGTTCTGATACGAACGTGTTTCTTGCGTCATATGTAGGGGGATTATGTTAGGCCGGCTGTAGAAGCCCGAATAGTTGGGAACCCCATCGCCCTGCAATCCTCATACAAACAAGATCTCCGCAACTTAAGTCTAGTGATTTGGGCCACATCGGTACCTTGGATCTGTAAGCCTTCGCCCACAACTCGAAAACAGAAGTCTGAATTCCCATGAGGAATGGTGGGTGCATATGGTGGCACTGGCCATTGACTCTCACTTCTTCACTCTGAACGTTTTCTATTGTTTTTCCAGTGTATATCGCCCTCAGGTTTGAGTCCGCAGAATCATACCAGCTTTGTGTATGAAAGTCTTCTACAAATAGTTTGCAGTCCGGGTCATGTGGAGTCGTAGGGCAAGGGACCACTATGTTTACAAAACCCTAAACCCTAAACCCTAAACCCTGATTTCAGACAGGAGTTTACGTGAAGCTTCAGGTGCAAGGGGGGCAGCCGTCCTGGGTTCAGGGTTCCGCGACAAGGACGGAACCCTGAACCCCTAAACCCTACACTCCTAAACCCTTGAACCCTAAAACCCTAAACCCTAGACCCCTAAACCCCTAAAGCCCTAAACCTCAAACCAGAAACCTTACAGGATCCGTCCTTGCAGAAGATACTCGTAGAATTGCAGAGTGAAAGCAACTTTTGAGGTTTAGGGTTTGGGGTTTAGGGCTTTGCAGAGGAAATCGCCTCAAACTGGACAGGTGTGAAATATCTTGAAGATTCGGGGTTGTGGGGCTTGCAAACAGCCATGCTAGAGTTTTACTCCCAGCGACACAGGGTGTCTAAAACGGAGTGCAGAATTGCCCTCAATAAGAACAACATGGGGCTTCACAATCTTGACTCAGCATCGTCCCATATCCCGAAATTCACTAATCAGCAAAGTGCGACAGTCGTCTATAGTCTCATCGGATTTCAGTAACCACTGTATTGCCAACCATTGGACTTGATGGAGTCAGTTTTGTAGTATACGCGGGGATGGGACCCATTGCAAGGCTGTTTGACCTCTTGAAATCCTTCTGGAGGCAAACACTTGAACAGAGGCCCTGGGACCAAAATCTTAGATCTTAAAAAAACCTACATGCAGAATACACCTTGCACCATATGCTAAAAAGCCTACATGAAAAAAAAATCCTAACCCCAGAGGCCTCACGGATGATCTTTTGACTTAGTAAGCCTACCTTCTATCCTTAATAGCCCCTATTCAAAGCTCAACAACCTGTGCTACTAAGTAGACTTACTATAGTCCCAAAATCCTCCAAGCTTAACTGTTGAACCCGCTGCCTAGAACCTAAGAAACCAACGACCTATCTGGAATTCATCGGTTCCCCTAAGACTACCCTACACCCTACCACTTAGGGCTACTGGAGGATGAAAGAGTAGTACCGGAACCCATACTTACGGGTTCTTAGAAGGGAATAGGGGAATACCTTTATAGGGATTACAAAGGGATTATATTCACTACGAATAACCAGTAACTCAGTAAGCATAAGGAACTAGAATGCCAGACAAATTGTCGTGTCCTAAACCCTAAATCCTAAACCCTGAGCCCTACAATTTCCCACCCTGCCTCAAGCCCTGCAGCAGAAGAAACCTGCCCCCCCGCGCATTATCAAACTTTAGGGTCTATTTAATATTCAGGGTGCTTTTTTTCTTAGTCAGATTCAACATAGCCAGTTCCTAGCTACAAGCTTTCATTGTCAAGTCCTTGATCGTCGTGAGCAATATGCAGGGCACACAATTAGTGATGCAGTAATACGTAGCCCACAATACAAACAGTCTTTCATGCTCGTAGTACTCCCCAACTAGAAGTAGTGACGCACTTGTAACCCTCAACCCTTAAACCTTAGATCCTAAACTGAAACCTTTCAACATCAAGTCTCTAGATCGGATTGTTGGTAAGCAGTTCGGTTACACGGACAACAATATTCTTTACTACTATATTTCCATATTTTGATACTTATGTAGGTTTAGTCACTTAAGAGCCTAAGGAATCTTCATGTGGGAAGTTTCCCCAATGTAACGCTAGACCCTAAAGCCTAAACCCTAAACCCTAAGCTTTACATAGCCCTAAGCCCTAAAGCCTCTACTATGGTGGTTTCCATTTTCTTTTCCATTATCCTAATATAACCCCAAGATATCCCAAGTAACATACTCCTAGGCTCCCCATTAAGGCCGTATATGGTAGTTTCCCAAAACAAGGGGACCCCAATATAGACCCCAATACATTATAATACTTATGAAGGGGACCCCCCCCAAAATGGTACCCCTAATTCTGGCAAACCCCCATATACACCTTATGTAAGGGTACCCACAAACCAGCTGTTCTCCTGAAAGTTTCGTTTTTAACACACGGTTTAGGGTTTCGGATTTGGGGTTTAGGGTTTAGGGCCTAGGATTGCTGCTGGCTTGATTGTCCTGATTGGCATGCTCCGAACGTCAACACGTCCCAAGGTCATGGTTGGGGAGCATTTTCCGTCTGTGTTTGAGTTTAGGATTTGGGGGTTTAGTAGCTTAAGGGTTAGCCCTAAACCCTAAACCCTTAGGAGTTGTTGGGGGTTAGGGTTAGAGGCTGCTTTCGTGTGGATCAGGGTTCAGGTGCTGGGTTTGCAGTCACACAGGTTTCCCCATATGTCCAGGCCACCCAAGCCCCGACCCTAAATCCTAAACTACCTTTTTGGGGGTCCCTATCATAAGGACTATAGTATATTGGGGTCTATATTGTGGGTACCCTAATTTGGGGAAACCACCAAATGTTCTCAAGAGCGGTATGCACGGCTTCCACAATCCTAACTACCATTCCATAATACATGACATCTTGCTATGCGCCCGACAATAAGTCCAGGTTCCTTTCAGAAGTTGCGCCGGCGCCAGCGCAGCTTGATTGAGGGCGTCAGGGTTCAGGGCTTACGTGTTCAGGATTCGTTCATGGTCAGGATGCGGGGCTTGCGGTCTTGGGCCTAGGGTTTGGGATTTCGGTATTCAGTGCTTAGGTTTCAGGGAGTAGGGAGTTGGGGCTTGGAGTTCAGGACTCTTGGTTCAGGGTCTGGATGAACCCTAGCCTGAAAATTGAGGGCTGAGCTTTTGTGGGTCCTTTTCGAAGCTTTGTGTTGGGCATCCCCACAAACTGTGGTAACCCTAAACCCCAAACCCTAAGCCCTAAACCCTAAACCCTAAGCCCTAAGCCCTGAGCCCTAGACCCCAAACCCTAAACCCTATCCTTGGTTCTGAGTGATGAGGAGGCTCGTCTTCCAGGTAGATACCCCCCAGGGCCCCCCAAATACTACAGAACCTCTAAGCATGAGGATGACATGAAATCTCCTGTCAGCGTTCAAAGGGTTTAGGCTAGGGTGTAGGGTTTAGGGATTTAGGGTTTAGGCTTCAGGGCTTAGGGTGTCTGTCCTTTTTGGGGAGTCCCTGTGTGGTAGACCATTATTGTCTCCCCTTCGGGGTGACTTCAGTAATGTTGGCTCCCGATTAGTGTGGGGGTCCTGAATCGTGCGGAGCTTCGCCGAAATTATTCGGCACTCCCCCAGTTCGTTTGGGGGTCCTCAATTGTGCGAAGTTGCGCGGCCAAATAGAATAATTATGAGAATAAGTAGGTAGAATAAATCAACCTAATTTGCTTTGAAAAGCATGGCGGGCAGTAAGCATTTAGTTTAGAATCCTAGTCCAAGCTGCTCCTTGTTACTTAGACTAGAACCCCTTGTCCAGAGCTTCCAGAACCTGAAGTTTCCGGACTTTCAAACTTCATAACTCCGGAGTTTTAAGGTTCCAAGCCAGGTCCAAAACTATCGGATTCTTATGAGACCGCTTATTCGAGGAGGCCTAGCAATCATTTTTCCTAAGGGGTAGTCCAGCAGCTGCCCAGGGCCTCAATAATACGAATGTTTTGGGGGTCCTCAATTATCCGTCAAATCGGGGGACCCTAAAAATAGCGGAAAGCAAACACCTTCTACTTTTAAAGGCTCAGCATTTAAGGGCCAAGCTTCCCCGATCCGGAGCCCTCCTATTGAACTAAATTTAAACCTAGGATCCGAGCCGATCCCGATCCCTCCTATTGAACTTAATTTAAACCTAGGATCCGAGCCGATCCTGATCATTCCTATTGACTTTAATTTAAACCTAGGATCCGAGCCGATCCTGATCCCTCCTATTGAGTTTACTTAAAACCTAGGATCCGAGCTGATCCTGATCCCGCCTATTGAATTTGATTAAAACCTCGGATCCAGATTTGTTTGGGGGAGGGCCCCCCCCTCCCCTACACTAAACAGGGACCCATTTTCGTTTGGCGGGGTTCCCCCTACACCAGTTTCGCAATTGGACACACTGGATTTGGATTCCGCTCCAGCAGGGCTGAGTAACGGTGCCCGGTAAACCCCCCTGTCAGGGTTCAGAGTCCAAGCTTCAGGGTTAAGGCCGAAGGGTCTCGCCCATCTAGGGCTTAGGGCATCATACTTGGAGGGTCAGGGGGACTTAGTAAGTAGGTTATAACCCCTATGACCCATGTAGTAAACCCAATTATCCCCATTATCAACCTAGATACTAACTCCCGCTGACCCTCCAAGTATTGGTATGCTTCCATGAAATTAGGGGAGGGGAGGGAGGGGATGAGCAAGATCGACTTTGGCATGGCTGTTGGTGGAGGCTTCCCAAGATCCAACTAGCCTTAAGATTTGGATATACATATATACATATGTGTGTATATGTGCAGAGACAGAATCCATTATGTTATGTAACAGGATCTATTCTATTCTATACTCTCTTCTTGTGTATATATATGTATGTATACATTATACTATATGTGTATTCTAAATTACATGCGTTCCACACATTCGAGGGTCTAACACAGACCCCAATAGACGATCATCCTTGTTCCTAGGACTCCCACTAGTTTGTAGAAACCCCCATATGGAAAAATGTACCCTAAACCCTGAGCCCTAGACCCTAAATCTTAATTAGGGCATCCGAATCCCTTTGCGCAACTTTTTAGGAGCTGTCTCCTCAAACTCCATCATATCTGCAATTCGTGAGAAACTTTCTGCGGGTGTGGGCGAGCCGGGAAGTGGCTCAGAAGTAAAGGTAATCGCGATGATTTCAAAATAACACGGTTCCCCAAATTGTAGCGGCACCCTAGAGGGATCCCTTAATTCAGAGATGGCCCCCACCAGCAAAGATACGCTGTTTAAGGGTTCAGGGTTTAGGGCTAAAGTCCGCTTCGCTGCAAATTTGACACCGGAGTTGCCTCTGGGGAATCCTCGAAAGGGTTAAGGGTTTTTTGTTTTGTTTAGGGGTTAGGGTCTAGGGTTAACCAACAAACTTTGGTAGACTGGCGCAACCTTGGTGGTACACGCCCCCCAAAACCCCTAAACCCTACACCATACCTAAAGCCATAGGAATTTACCCTGAACCCTGTTCAGAAGTCAACCAGTCTTGTCAAAGTAGGCCCCAGCCTAAATCCCTGAGCCATACACCCTCGCCTCAAGCCTCAGCCCTTAGACCTGTTTCCTAGACCCCAAACGCCAGGCTCCAACCACTGGACCCTGTCATCTTTCATTACTTCCTTAAACCCTACTTGGAGGGTCA
>CAJNIZ010010763.1:0-11763 GCA_905231905.1 Symbiodinium pilosum | reverse complement strand
AAAGTAGGTATATGGGAACCCCTCTTTGGGCCCTAAGTGTATGCCATATACCTGCATGGACCCTTAGACTGAGAGCCCCATGCGAAGTGAAGCTGCAAGAAACCCTAAACCCTAAACCCTGAATCCTAAACCCTAAATCCTAAACCCTAAATCCTAAACCCTAAACCCTAAAAATCCTAAACCCTGTTCTTCACCAAGGCGGGTCCTCACCCCATACCCTGAGGCTCCAACCCTATAGATAATACCTACATTGGGCCTTAAACCCTATAAATGGTACCTACATTGGGCCTTGAACCCTATAGATAGTACCTACATTGGGCCTTAAACCCTATAAACAGTACCTACATGGAGAAATAGGGATAATCCCAATCCGAAATGCTAAAGCCTAAGCCCGAAATCGCAATGATGTTGCAACAGGTCTCGAAGATGCTATTTCCGGGTTTGCATCTAGGGCATGAGATAGGGTTTAGGTTTAGGGTTTAGGAAGATCCAGACAAGAAACCCAATCATGCAAGGTCCCACATAGGAAGCTGCAAAAGGGGATATCGTTTTGAGCTTTTCTATAATGTAGACCCATGATTAATAAACCCCCTCCTTTTAAGGGCCTTGATATTATAGCTTCCCTAGTATAATCCCTATTAAGGGGAGGGGTGTAATAATCATGGGTCTATATAGTAGTTTCCATTTTCTTTTCCATTATCCCAATATATAACCCTAATATATCCCTAATATAACCCCAATATTACATTGGGGTTCAGGCTCCCTCATACAAGCCTTCTTTACTGGCTCTGCTAGGCTGAAGTGAATATGTTTATTCTACTCTACAGGAACCCTAAGGCTCCATGTGTATAAGGGTCTAAACTCCTTAAAGGGGATTATATAGGGTATTATATAGGGGACGACTGTAGGGGTTGCTAAGGGGGATACTAGGAGTTTAGACAGTAGCTCATGTAGGTAGTATTTATAATGTTTAAGGCCCAATGTAGGTGTTATTTATGGGGTTAGAGCCCCTTAGAAAGGTGCCCTTTAGTTACATATCTGGATTTTCAAGTCCCATAGCTACAACCTACAGGACTTGTATTTATACTTCGCCGCAATAGAGGCTGTTTCTAGCCCAAGTTGTTCTGAGGAATCCCACCCTGTGAAGCTCACGCAGTAAGCCCCAGAAACTAAACCCCAAACCCTAAACCCCGTGGGGGAATCCCTAATTTCTCCGGCCGAGATTGAGAAAGCTCCCTACGCCTTTCGCGGCATCCACTTCAAGCGATACATGCGCCTGGACATTGCTTGGGTGTCTTGAAAAGAGACCGGGCTGAGGTGAAATTGTATAGTTTAGGCTGAGCCCTCACACACATACATTCTCCGCATATGGTTCTTGTGCGAAGAAGGCTTAATAACAGGTCGTATTCTGGACTCTTACTACATAGTTGCTGGTCCTAAATCCACATCATTATCCCTAGGGCTCCCAGTTACCTAAATGGTAAGTTGCTGGGCTATGTAACTATAGGGTATGTAGAACCCAGTTACCATTGTTTAGGCAACTAGGAGCCCAAGGGGTATGGCAGCATTTGAAGCATGATTAGAGGGACCCTGTCGGAAGGCGTGGCCAGGCCATCCGGAGGGCATTCCGGTTTAGGGATTAGGGTTGAGGGTTTAGGGTTTAAGGGTTTAGGGTTTAGTGGTTTAGGGGTTAGGGGGTTAGGGGTTTAGGGGTTTAGGGTTTAGCGTTGGGGGTTTAGGGTCAGAGGGCATTCCGCGTAGATGCTTCTCATACGCCCTACTACATTACTGTATCTTGTGTTAGTCCTTGTTGTCCTTTCAAAAAATGTTCAAGGTAATGCTATTTCCAACTACATCCTAGAATATCAAGACGACTTTCCCCATAAGCCGTTTAATCTTTTAAGTATATATTCCCTAAGACCCAGAAAATGCTAGCTGCTACACCATCAACAAGGCCTAGCATGTTTACGGATTTGACATGAATCCTGGAGTCTGCGTTACCCAACAAACCTTGCACTGAATATTCTCTCCCCTAGAAACTCTTATTCCCTGTAAACCTGCAACAAATTCCGTTCATTGCATCTTGCAGAATGATCGATTGCCTGTAAATGCTAGAGTTTTTCTCTTTATGCCCCAAGCCCTGAACACTAAATTCTGAACCCTCAACGTTGAACCCTGAACGACTATCCGTTAACTCTATATGCTAAACGCTCAACAATTAACCTCATGATCCCTCCTAAACCCTAAACCCTAGAACCAGTATGCATTTCTGCGGGTGGCAAGGAACCTTTCTTTCGCAGTGGAGAAGCGCATGTCCCCTTTTTCGGAGGCGGCCTTTGCGCTGTTTAGGGTCTAGGGTTTAGGGCTCCAGGTTGAGGGTCTTACGGTCTTATAGGGCTTAGGCCCGAAAACCCCATATAATGTATAGTCCCTTATCCCCATAATCCCTAGACCTTAAGGACTAGTTTCCATTCTCGTTTCCATTATCCTTTTAGGATCTTGGGGTTGAGGGGTTTAGGGCCTCAGGGCTCAGCTGGGGCTTGGAGAATCTAAGGGTTTAGGGTTCAGGGAGTAAGGGTTTAAGATTCAAGGGTTTAGGGTTTATAGGGTCTCCCCTGAATGCGGCTGGAAGGTTTTCTTATGGGAAGCCGAATTGGGAGAAACGCCCACGTACTCCTTGTTGCAAGGCTTTGGGTGATAGGTGCTGCAAGCAGACATGGCAATTAGGGCCGCATCTACCAGGATCCTAAGCCCTGGACCCTGAACCGTGCTGGGCCGGAGGGAGGATCCGTGGCGTGAGCATCAAGCCATGCACAAGTCACTGCTGAGGGTGGAGGGTTGCCCCTTTAATAACCCTCAACCCTAAACCTGAAAGCGGTAGCACGGAGGCATATATCTAAGTCCTACACCCTATAAACCCTCACTGTATCTCTCCAGCTTAGGATTCAGTTTTGGGGGTTCCTTCCATGGTACCGCTTGGAGAGTCTGAAGACCATTGGCCACGGAGCAGCATACGAGAAGGGCGCTGGATGCGGTTTAGGATTTAGGTTTGATTTCAGGGGTTAGGATTTAGGGTTTAGGTTTGATTACACAGTGTACTGGCACATTGCCGCTGTAGCGTCCATGGCATGGACTCTCGACGGCTGTGGGAAAAAGAAAGGAGATCTTTTTTGGCCTTACCTTGTATCTGTTCAAGTGGTTGCTGGATTTCGAGTCCTACCCGAAGGTAAAAGGAGTGAAGCGGTGGAGCCTTCAAAGGGAGAATTCACGGACTGTGTCAGCGACGTATTTCGTCGTTTAACGCTGTGCTTGTCATATAGAATGGGGGGGTGCTGTGTTCGAGAGCTGTTCCTCGGCTTTAGGAGAGCAACACCAAGCGCCTATGACGCCCATGCTGAAGGGGCCTTGTTCAGGGTGCGGGATTTGGTGGTAGTTAGTGGTTCCCACCACTTTCTTCCTCAATTGTATAATCTCAAACAATACGTATATGCTGGTCCCGGGCTCCTTATAGAATTATGGTACTTCAGGCACACCTCAACATGATTTTGGCAATGATTTAGGACCCTCTAGCAGATTCGCTCTGTTCAGATGCATTCTAAAACCTTCACTTAAAAATTCTAGTCCCTAAACTCCCTAAACCCTAAGCCCTAAACAACCCAAAAGGCAGAGGCCCGGATCCACGGGCCCCTCGTCCTAAATCTTGGTTTCTTCCCGCTAGCCTTTTAACCACACACCCACCCCCCGGCACCACCCAAAAAACACAAAAAGACCTCAAATATGTTCCTCAGGGATCCGAAGAGTGCAATGTAGGTTTTTTAGGGTTTATAGGGAATAGCCTTGCACCTCACGCGACGTCAACTACAATGGTGGGATCAAACAGAAAATCCCCAAAAGCCAGGGTTTAGGTTTTTAGGGTTTAGGGCCTTGGCGCCAAATAGCCCTTAGAGGGACGAGATCTAGACTTTAGGTAGGGTTTGAAGTAGCTTACTGCTTACAGACTTGGAGCCCCAGAGAGATGTTGGGCATTAGATTTTATAAGTCCTACACCCTAAACCCCCTAAACCCCCTAAACCCCCTAAACCCCCTAAACCCCCTAAACCCTAAACCTTAAAACCCCTAAACCCTATAGCTGGGCATTCACCTGCAGAGGTCCGCATGGCGGCTTCAGGTCGGGGAGATGTGCCTTTTGCGCCCAAGGAGGGGAAAAGCTATTGGACTGCGGTTCTCCTGCCGGGTTTAGGGTTTACTTGGAGGGTCCAGGTGCTTATAACCCAACTGAGTAGTATGTTATTTGGGGATACTATGGTACCCAATACAGAGTAGGATTATATCCTCCTTTTGGGGTATAGTATTTTATATAAGGAACATAATCTTACTAGGTTCAACCACCGAAAAACACTACTCAACTATGATTTGGGTACTGCCCCCACTCTGTAATAGGGTTTAGGGTTTAGGGTCTTTGTAATAGTTGGAAAAGAGTAGTACTATAGTTAAATCTAGCCCTTAATATGGCCCCTTAATCTAGACTGTTACAAAGGGAGGATTCAGAACCCAACTACAATCCAGTTCTAGCCATCTTAGGCGACGTAGAGGGCTTATCAGTGGGGTCATAAGTACAATCATGGTTGGGTTAAACCCTAAAGCCTAAATATTTTCCCTTAACCCTATTTATCTTCGAACCTCTCTCAGGGACCCTATGCAAGTCATTATAGCTGAGCTATATTTACCTTGAACCTCCAAGCAGCGTCTTGCAAGAAGAGCGTGTTGAGCGGGGGCTTAGGGTTGAGGGTTTACGGGCCAGAAGAAAGCACCAATGCTGCTGTTGTTTGGTTTGCGTCAGGGTTATATGGGGACTTGTAGGCTTCAGGGTTTTCCAAGAATTAGAGTCTGTGACTTGAGGATTAGGGGCGTCAGGTTTTGAACTTTACGGGTTCTTGGTTTGGGGTGTTCTTTTTAGGTTTGAGTTTTTTTTTCCCGGGGACTTGGAGGGAGGGTTGACAACATACATAGTCCCTAAGAAACTTTGAAGGGTTGGCCTTTGGGATGTTCAAGTACTCGCTATGTTGTTGATCTTGTATAAGAGCCCAGTGTACTGACACGTTAAAAAGGCCTCCAGGTACAGGTCAACCAAGATTTGTGTTCAAGGGAGCGGGAGAGGATTCCTGTAGTAGTTCTTCTCTAGACCTTATAACCCATCCAGATGTTTTGGGATTTAGATTTGAGGGCTTCCACCATCCCCTAGTAGGCCCTGGTGAGCACCAGGCAGTTTTGTTAACGGATTTGAAAGTTTGAGGTTGGAGGCTTGGATTAGCTACACGCAACATTGTGGCTACCCGGGGCCTCTCTGAGGGTGGTCATCGGTGTCCTTCTGGTACTGTAGCTGTATTTGGTTGGGCGTTTAGGGTTTTGGGGCTAGGTTTTAGGGTTTCGGGTCCAATCTTGATTTGTGGGCATGTCAAGGAAGCTGTTCTTCGACTTCTGTGCCCCTGTAGGTTCAGGGTGCGGCATCCCGGTACGAAGCACGTGCCAGGCTCGACTTTTGTTGGGCAAGCTGAGATCCAGAAGTTCCTTGCTGCACGCGAAGAAGGCTGGCGACTGAGAGGTTTCTCTTGGCTTGGCCTCAGTATCCTAGTGCCCAAGAATCGTGTACGTCTCCAAAATCTGTACTACAATTACTAGTACCTGACTCCCAAATACAATATTCATTGGGTACTTGAAAACCCTCAGTCCCACACCCTGGACGCTAAGTGTCCTTATATCCCCTACAACTTTTTTTTTAAAAGGGAACCTCCTGTTGGTCACTTGGGCTCGAATCCCGGAAGCCCCCAACCTGCCTTCAAGGGACGTAGTCAGCCCAGGGAAATGTAGACTCTTAGGGTCTGTGTTTTAAGGGTCAAGGGTTTATAAAGTTTAGGGTTTGGGATATTTTTTTGGTGTTGGTGGTTTTAGGATGATGTAGGGTTTGTTGTCGGAGTCAAGGAATTCGGAGTTCAGAGCTCACAGTGTAGGATCTAAGTTGAAAGGAGGTCAGTGCTCAAGCAGGTTATGCTTGGAGGGTCAGGGGGACTTGGCAAGTAGGTTTATAACCCCTTTAACCCATAAGTATAGTAGCCCAACAATGCCCATTGTAAACCTACTTACCAAGTCCCCCTGACCCTCCAAGTCACCTATACTCACGTAATTACAAGTGCTATTTAGATGCCACCAGTGTTTCGTAGCGTGCCTACCTAGCTTAGGACGGAGGAGTTAGGTATAGAGAGGAGGCGGGTTTATGGTCAAGCACAGGTTTTCTGCCTATTGAACTTGCTTGGTTTGGGCGCTTGAGCCTGGGTTGAATGGCATAACGATGCATCGGCAAATCGCAGTTACCCCAGCCTGTGGACTGATGCATGGATAGTATGGCTTGCCGAGCCAAATAAGGCACCTACAAAGGCCGCCAACCTCAGGCCCCTTGCACCTCAAGACAGTGGAGGTAAAAGCATAGCCAAAGCGAGCGGCCCCGTGCATCGCGGACATGCTTGGGCAGCTCCCCCAGTATGCCTACATTCCTGGACGGCTACTCGAAGTGGCAATACTAAGAGCGGTCCAACACTGCAGGCACATCAGAAGTCAACTGGCGGGATCCACGCCCAACATCCAACAACGCAGACAAGGCCAGCGCACCCGGGATTGCTACGGGGGAGCCATCCTCTCCCTGGACATGTCGCAAGCATTTGACCGTGTTGACCGACAAAAGTTGCTTCTGGCGCTTACACATTCTAACATGCCTCGCAGCTTAGTGCAGGCCATTGCAGACTGGCACAATGGCATCCGGTACCACCTCCAGGTGTCTCAGCACACAGAACAGATCAGGTGTGGCCGCGGACTAAGACAAGGATGTACGCTGTCCCCCACCTTATGGGTTGCAGTTACCGGGCTCATATTGCAACGAATAGGAGAAGCCACGGATTACAACTGGATGCGTAAGATGATGACACTTTTTGCCGACGACATCCTCGAAACATGGGAGCTTGACAATGTCAAAGATCTGGATTGGTTCCTACACTGCATAGGGGCCACCTTCCAAATACTTGAAGATTTTGCGTTGTTAGCCTCCCTCAAACGAGCATGGAGCCAATGTAGCTGTGGTCTTACCTCGACCATTTTGGGATGCCGTTTTAGAGTCACCCTAAACACATAAACCCTAAACCCCTAAACCCTAAACCAGTGTCTGGCCATCATTTCACCCAATTTAGGTAGATTGAGGGTTTTCCGCTATCCTGAAGAGCACCCTTGAATTCTGCAAAGCTTCGCCACCATGGCCCACCATCTTTTCATGGGTACCTTCAAGTGCCCGCGCTCCTCTTATCATGCGCCCCTCAAATGGATGATCCTTATGGTCCCTAAACCCTAAGTCCTAAACACTAAATCCTAGACCCTAAGCCCTAAATCCTAAAGAGAATATTGGAGGCAAACTTCCTGTCCTGGCTCTCCGGCGGCTCGATTGAAGGCCTTTGGAGTTCCAGGTTAGGGAGGCAGCATGTACCGGAAAAGATGCAAGAGGGTTTATAGTTCAGGGTTTCGGGTTTAGGGTTTAGAGCTCAGGGTTTAGGGTTTAGGGTTCAGGGTTTAGGGTTTAGGGTTGCGGGTTTAGCGGAGATGCAGCATGTACCGGAAAAGACGGAGTAACCAATATCAGTATGTTCGCCCCTGTGTTTAAAGCACATGGCTGGGGGAATACCTGGACCCCTCCAGAAGTAGGTAAAGAAATCGCCCAAACCCCCCTCCAAAACCAGCCACCGAGGCAGTTACTTACATCCTTTGGAGGTTCAGATGACAGAATGATGAATTTCCAGGGATCTGATTCATCCGGGATCGGAACTTGGGCTTGGAGTAATAGGCGTAGCAGCACCTAGCTAAGAGTAAAGCGGGAGTGGAGGAGTAAGGAAAAAACTAGCTTGAGTGAGTAGCCTCTCGAAGAGTTTGTGTGCGGCATTCTGCAGTTCACGGGAATAGGGTAATCACAATCCCGTCTCGCAATGATCGCAGGCGAGCATGAGTTTGCATCAGTGGTGTATGTACAGCTTCCCGAGTAGCATACAGCATAGCCCGCACATGCACAATCCGTCGAGGCTGTCTTGCTGACTAGAGTGGTCGTTGGGATACCCTAGGCCTGCAGATGCCCCAGAGGACTCAAAGTATAAGCGTGAGTGTATGGACTTGGAATTAGATCCCCCAGTTCGAACGCCACACCTTTGGAATGTGCTACGTGGGCGGTCTTGCTGCGGGCACTCCTTCCCAGAGCTTCAAATGCATACCCAAATGGTAGTTCCTCAGAATAAGGGAACCCCAATACAGGCGTTGTTCATTGTGCCCACATAGTAATATGCTCATTACACAACCACCCTTGGCAACCTCAAACCTTACTTGAAGGGTCAGGGGGAGTCAGTAAGTAGGTTAATAACCCCTACAACCCATATAGCAGCCTTGATTATCCCCATCATAAACCTACGCACTAGGTGCCCCTGACCCTCAAACATTAGATCTGAACACTGCAGCCTTGACCGATAGATCCTAGCGCGTAAAGGTTAAGGGTTTAGGCTTTATAGTTTATGGCCTACCCAGAGGCCCCTATGTAGTTATCCCTAAACCCTAAACCTTAAACTTTGTTGTTTATATTGGGCTTATTTCCTGTGAGGGATCACCAGATGCTTTGCAAAAAGGAAGTTCCTTGGCGCCCTGGGGTTCACCCTAGACACCTAAATCCTGTCATCCCTGAACCCTAAAACCCTAAGCCCTATAAACCCTCTAAACCCTAAGCCCTATAAACACTAAGTCCTATGAACCCTATAAACCCTAAGTCTTATAAACCCTATAAACCCAAAGTCCTATAAACCCCATGAACCCTATAATTCCTATAAACCCTATAAACCCTAAGTCCGAAGCCCTGAATCCCAGACTTTCGGCCCAGACCCTATAACTCCTATAAGCCTATAAACCCCTGAGTCCTAAGCCCTAAAATCCAGACCTTCAGCCCCCCATGGTTTTGGAGATTCCTGGGCTCTTTAGCTCCCCTTATTATATAGCTTAGCTCCCCTCAAAAGTATGGGCAGCTTACTACCCTAAACCCCAAACCGTAAACCCTAAATCCTAAACCCTTATAAACCCTAAACCCTAAACCCTAAACCCTAACCTAAACCCTAAACCCTAAACCCTAACCCTAAACCCTTAACCCTAAACCCTACACCCTTAACCCTTGACCCCTAGTTCAGCCCTTGCTTCGAGAGGCGAGGAGGCCGCCATGGTCTCGCAGCTGTCAGACGAGGCCCCGATGTTGATCAACGTTCCGTAGGGGTTTAGCATTTAGGGGTCTAGGGTTTAGGCTTTAGGGTTATAGGATTTTAGGGTCTATGGTTGTTGATCAACGTCCCGGATTCAAGTTTTGGAATGTTTAGGGCTTAGGGGCTTACGGCTTAGGGGTTCAGGGTGTAGGGGATTAGGGTTTTAGGGTTTAGGGTTATAGGAGTTTGGGGTCTATGGTGGTTTGGTCAAGGGCTCCAATGTACTGCCTGCTGGGATGGTATTTTATAATCCTTCACCAAACCCTAAACCTTAAACCCTAAATCCTAAACCATAAACCCTAAACATCCAGAGGAACTGCGTAGCAGGCTCTGGGTAATGCGCACGCATGATTCATAAGCGCCCTCCTTTTAGGGGCCAAATTATTAGGATCCCTACTCTAATTCCTATTAAGGGGAGCGGGTTTGTTAATCCGGGGTCTGGGTTAGGGCATCGGGAGATCGACGTCGGGATTTGAGATTTATCTTCATGGTTGTCACGCTCTCTTGTGCACAAGTGTGTGCTGCGGCCTATTCACTTTGTGCTCATAGGGGCTTCTATGAACTCTGCTTTGATCAAGCTGGTTTCGGTTGTATGCGATGTGGTAACGCCTTTCAAGCTTCGAGGGTGTCTTAAAATTATACTTGCACATGAGGTTTGGGGTCTTTCAACTTTCAGCAACAGATTGATCTAAACCGTACATTAACCCTAAGGCTCCATGTAGGTACTATTCATAGGGTTTAGGGCCCAATGTAGGTATTATTTATAGGGTTAGAGCCCCAGGGTAAGGCCATATAAACCCTAAACCCTTAGAAACTTCCAAGCCAGAAGACGTCCCGGCCACACTGGGCCGCTCTTGAATCCAAATTACCTCGCAACAAGTGAGCTAGAGTCTAAACTTCTTGTATCTATCTTAATAACCCCTATAGCTGTCCCCTATATAATCCCCTATATAACCCCCTTTGAGGAGTTTAGACTATAGCTCAAGTGGAGGATTTAGGGTTTAAGGTTTTGTCTCTTGTTTGCGCGACGCGAAAAGGAACCTTATCAAGGCAATGGGACTCCCAACTCCATAGCCAGTGGTATAGGGTTTAGGGTTTAGGGTTTAGGGTTATTCTTTCACCTCGGTTATAACGAGAAAGAACAGGCACTTAAAGAGGAGTGGAGGAATGAATCTAGACCTTCTACTGGTTGTGTTCATGAGGAACCCTAAACCCTAAACCCATTGCAAGGATTCGCTCCCCTACCCTCCCTTGAGCGTCCTAAATCCTATAGTAGCTTGTATTTGCTTTTCCACTCCCCCACTCCCCCGTAAGCACCAGTCAATCTGACTACTCAAGCCTCAGACCTCCTCTTTCTTTGCAGGTAGAGCAGATGAAGGCATAGCGCTTGGTTTGTCAGGGCTATTGCGGCACTACATTTGGGGTCAAGGGCTTGGGGTTCAGATTCACGTGCTTGGGCTTGAAACTCAGTTCTGGATTTTGTCATGCCGAGGCTAAGTAGGCTACTAGAGGGATGTTTACGGGGAGAAGAGCCTTTTTAGGAGTGAGCCTGAGGGGGGGAGGTCTAGACAGTGCTGGTTCGGGAAGGGTTTCGGTTTCAAATTAAATTTGTGGTCTATGTTAGGGCTTCCCACCCAAGGATCTGCAAGTTCTGGGAGCGTATCAGAGATCTCTGCTTTTGACCGCCCACGTTCATAGACTTGAGAGATGCGGACATGGGATTCAAAGGTTCCATAGGATCAGGGAACAGAAATCTCTTACAGTTTCTCGGGTCGTAATAGGATGCTCTCAAAAGTTAAGCGCAAGCCTGTGTAGGCGATTGTGTTAACAGGACAGAAGTCTGGCATTGCCCCCCGTGCGTCGTTCCTGTTACTTTTGGGGAGGGTAATCCTTACCAACCTTATGCCTTAAGCTTCGACTGCCACAAGGCCTCAACACGGTCCAGCCTGGAGAAAAATACACGCTCCTTCCCTCACCTGATCACACACTCAGCGGCCTAACCTGTAGCGCCCGTGACCCCCGAAGTCCATGATTCCTAAGCCCATGCCTTGGACTCTACCCTATATAGGGCTTAGGGTGTAGGTCTTAGGGTTGTACATCGACCATGGAGCCCCAAAAAGGCTGCCGCACAGACAACTGCCTCTGTACAATGAATGGGTATGGGATTCCTTGTATTTATGTAAAAAAAGATCCTTCTTTTCTTCCTAGGGCAATGTGGGCTAAGTTTTGGGGTATTGTATATCATATAACAGGGAAAATAGTCTTATTAGGTTCAACCACCAAACTAAGGCTACGTATTAGTAAAATGGCCAGTACGTGGCTCTTCTCCTAAAACCTAAACCCGAAACCCCAAACCCTAATCCCTAAACCCTAAACCCTAAGCCCCAAACCTCTAAACCCCAAACCCTAAACCCCAAACCCAAAGCCCCGAACCCTAAACCTT
>CAJNIZ010010761.1:812-11766 GCA_905231905.1 Symbiodinium pilosum | reverse complement strand
TAAAATCAATTGAAATCTAATTAAAATTCCTTTTAAACTCAATTAAAATCGAATTAAAATCCCGTGAGAATCAATTGAAATTTAATTAGAATTCCTTTTAAAATCAATTGAAATCGAATGAAAATCAATTGAGATTCATTAAATACGGCTAAAATCGTCAGAAAACCAATTAAAATCGCATGCTATTCTTTCATATAAAATCTTCTAAACAAACCCATATGAAAATCAACCAAAACCTAGGATGTCAAGCAGATCCCTAATTCCTTCGGAGTTTTTACTAGGCCCCCCTAATGCTCTCAAAACCCCCCCTAATTCATCATGGTCTGGCTCCAATTAAAACTAACTAGTAAGGCCCCTTTTAGAATGCTCATGCGGTATTTTTAGGGTCGTGGGACGATCATTTATTATTGGGGGGGTTTATTAATATGGGGAAGGGATTACCATGCAAAACGCAGGGTCCAAGCTGGGCAGGCTAGATGATGTGCAGATGGCCGCAAGCAGGCGTGGTGATAGGGGGCAGGGTCTCGGTATCAAGAACATATTCGTGTTGGGTCGCATAAGATGAGCCATTACAGTAATAGTGTCTACCTAAATACGACACGGCAATAGGCTTGCTGGTAGTAATTCCCTTGTCATCCGCTCATATGTACAATCATTCAGATCCCAAAGGCTTAAGGCAGATCATTGCTCCACTCGACTGGGTTACATTACAAATCCCCTAGGTCAGGGCTGTAGAACTCTCATGCAGCAGGTCCCCGCACCGGTCCGCGCTTGTCCTGGATTCACATCCGCTGTGAGGAGATGCACGCCATTGCCCAGTTCAAGAGCTGCCGACTCAGTCATGGCCTTTGCTAATTTCTTGTCGCACCCAACATTAGCTGCCACACGTGTAGTTTGCAAGTGCAAACGAGGGCGTGTTTTTGTACATGAGTTACCTCCGCATCCTGAGCAACCGGAATATTGGCAGACAACTTCCCCTTAACTTCTCGTCTAGAGACTCTGTGGTGAGGAATCGCGCGCCCTTGACAAGTCCAAGAGCTGCCAGCGCAAGGACTTGCCGCTTTGTTGCCAAAGCCATCCGCATTCGTGTGGTGCCACGCGCAAGTAGTTTGCAAGGGCATGAAGAGCCTTGTGTGCATGATTACATCTGCATCCTCAAGCGACCTCTGAGTATTGTGGCAATGCGATGAAGCAACAGTGAAGGTTCTCCGTGATTTCATTTGAGTAGGGGTCGAGGGGTCGAGATTAAATTCGGAGTATATGGTCTTCCGCAAGCTATAGAATATGAAGATATTCTTTATCATTCAGTTCCGACATCATGGATTTGGCGCCCAGCAGCGAGGATGATGAACATGGATATTCTTTATCAGTCAGTTCCAACATCATGGATTTGGCGCCCAGCAGCGACGATGATGAACAGATGGATGTTGCTTCAAACGCTTCCCTGGCATCCTCTGCTCTGAACATTGCTGCATCCTGTCACAGAGGTCAACAAGCCAACAAGAGCGATGACGAGAGGATGAGCCTTGCTTCGTGCGAGTCTCCGCGCGCAGCGTGCGTTTCTCCAGGAAGGGCAAGCGTGCCGAAGCCGGATAGATCTGAGGCGCCGCAAGGCGATACAAGTCGGCTGGAGCAGGGCTTTGACATTTGCTTTTGGGCTCTGACCTTCGTCAAGGATATGCTGTTGCTGCTTCTTGTGTGTGTGTGTGCGCTGTGCTGCGGCACTTTAACATTTTCGTGTGTTCTCGTCAATGTAATAATATAATGACTTTTAGATGTAGATGTGGCAGGAGCTACTTGGGCAGACACGAATGCAGACTGCGTTGATTGGCCAGGATCTGTTGATGTCGACGCATTTTAGTGGCATTGGGGCTGCAGAGATTGCCAGCGATCTTGTGAGCGCTGCCGCGCGGCGTGTGTCCTGCTGCGGTCGCCTGAAAATGGTCCAGATGATCGAAAAGGCCTTGGCGTTTAACATCGCACCCCATACTTCTCAATGTTAACCTGACAATCATGAGGCCCTCCCCGTCCACCGACCCCCAGATCTCATTTTGCGCTTCAGTTCTACGGGAGGGGGGGTCGCAATAATGAATCCGGTTCTGAACTTGTTAGGAAGCAAAAGTAGCGTACATTTTCTGGCCTTGCAACAATAGGATATTGTCACCTCCGTTAGGTTAATTGATATCACATCCTTAAACTTGAAGTGGCCATGCCTGAGGTGCCCCGTCTGCAAGGCATTCTATGCTCTCGCACGCCTGCCGCGTGTTGCTTCCAGGACATGTTGGATTTTACGCCAAACACAGGATTGTCTTCATTGACTTCAGTTGACATCCCAGAGCGAATGCTCCGACTAGGCATGGATTTCAGCACGCATCAAAGGCGCCCAGGCTATAGAATGTAGAGTTTCTCATCCCAGGCATCAAGTCTTATTATGCCTTTCCTGTTGGCGCCCTAGGCATTGCTGCCAGCACGGCGCAGGGTGTCCTGCAGCAAACCGGGCATCTGGCAACATTGCTGGTTCCCCATGTCAACCTTGGAGCTCTGCTGGGTTGCAGAAAGGTCACTTGGATTGCAAGCCTGGCCTAGCAGTGTTGTGAATGTATCTTCCAATGGTTATTATCTCTGAACATGAAAGGGTGGAAAGACCATCGAGCAAATCTGACACTATGTTGGGCGAACTGGCTACTTCAAGAACAACCAGATTTTGGTATCCACGAGAACGTGGTGAAATTCGACCAGCATACTTTGGAAAAAGTTCTTCACGAGAAATACTTAGTTCATCATATCAAGGTCGCTCCATCAGATCTAAATTGGTCTGTGATTTCGCGACCGCGCCTCTACAGTGTCTGCTTCAAGAGAGATTCTGTGGCGGTTGAGCGTGACATCGGCCAGCTATACCAGGAGCTTTGTGAGTACGTTCGTAGACGTGTCGCGCCGTTGCAAATTCCAGCTCCCAAGCAGCACCATTATTAGTCGGGAGTCGGGTGGCGACGTAACATGAATTTACCTTCTGAGTTCATAGCCTTTGAAAGACCCGCAGGTGGCAACCCGCGACCCTGCACTGAAAACTGCCATTTTGCAACCTTGCCCAGGGTTGAATGCAGGGCATATGGACTTCATTCCGGGAATCAAAAGGTTCTGGAATCCAAGATCCTGGCAGACATGTGATTTGAATTCGTTGTGCCTGGGCGTAGGACGTAGGTACCTAGGTCCTAGGTCGCAGCTGCGCCAGAAAAGATGAGAAACATCAATCCTTGAGCTGCTATAGTTTGGAAGGGGTTTAGGTTCAATCGGGTGCAACTGATCCAGCAAGCCGCCAAGGACGTTTTCATTGCAAGCGAGGAAGAGCTCCTCGCGGCTGAAAATGAGGCGCGATGCAGAAGAAAGCTGACGTTAGTGACCACCCCGTCAGACGACTGGAGTGGCTTGCTCACCCCGAGCCAACGGCGACACCTGGAGGGTTGCCTGGCTGTTTTGACGTACATACGCGTACCCGCATGCGCCTACTCAAACATACTACGCTCACACACACATTCTCTCACGCCATTCATCCACTCACCACCCACCAACCCGCTCAGACTTACCCCATGAAAAGGGTAACAACAGCGTTGATTTTTGTGAGGTTACCTATAACCTTATGGTGTGCTTTTTCGGTTGTGTGAGTGGTAAGTCAATGAATGGTGGTGGTTGCGGCAGTGGTCTTGACAAAGGCAGTAAGTGGCAGTAGCGTGTTGTTCTGCGCAACAACACCAAGGCTACATGGAGCTGTGGAAATCCAAGTACGGGACATCCCCGGCAAGAGATAAAGCCTGCGTGTTCGATCTTGGGCAGGACCCGCTTGCTCGGCCTTCAATGAGTGGCCGGGGTTCTCTCCCGTGTCTCCGGCACTTTGGGAATCTAGGTCCTAGCTTGCTCTTGTTTAGTTTTTCTCTCATATGGCACCTAGCGCAAAGAAGGTTTATTATAAAAGCTTTGAATAATCAGGAACATGCTGTGGGTGCCTGCGCTGCGTCGCTGGTTGGTTGTGTCCGAGCTCGCAGCTGCCAGTGGTTTTCCTGTTCGGAGCGACTTTGCCCGGCGCGCGGGCACAAGCACCGACGATGTCACGTTGAGCGTTCAACAAAAGGACATTAATGTGTAGGGAAGCGGCGTGCTGTACAACGTAACGTGGCATTAATTACGTCCTTCGCTTAAATGATACCTCTGACTGACACAAACAGCAATCAAGTATAAATATAGCATGAAATCGCCAATTGTCCTCTGCCCCCGGCGTTTCGCGCGCTGAAGACATGCCTGAAGTAAGCTGCCCCAACACCACCACGAAATCAAACATCGTCGTTTGCAGCTGGGGCTGAAGTGAACCCTGCACCCCTGAGCGCTATGCCCCAGGATCTTGGCAATAGTATGGTCACATGGTCCGCTGCAGTGGTCCTGGTGTGCGCGCTGAGCTCTGCCAAATTTAAGGGTTGATCTGGCGCCTTCCATTCTGCTAGAATTTTGCGGCGTACCTGCACAAGGCAGGTTACGTTTTGTCAGTTTGTGCTGCTGCGTGCAGTGGCAGGTCCAAATTGAGCAGGTCAGGGCAGATCCTATCACGCTGAAACCATTCGTGGCCTGCTCTGTGCTGAGCACGCCTCAGGATTCTGGTGTCGCGCGCAAGGTAAAATGTGTGTTTGCGGACAGCGCCCGTGAGCAATGAGAAGTCCTGCGTGTCATAAGGAGATTGCACTTTAGACAAACCATCTGACTTGTTCTCACATGATTTGAGAAGCTGTTGATGCACCTCAAGCTCCCTCTATGCGCCAGGACATGGAAATCTGGCCGTCTGTTTCCTGATCGGAGAGGACTGGGGCAGTGCTTCTTTACGTGTCTTATACAGCGCTGCAACTAGTACAAGTTGATCTATCAGACTTCGTTTCTTCCAAAGGTCCTCAGCCCAATATTTGCATAAAGCAGGACTTTCCCAAGCATTATCTATATCTTCTCTAGCAGCCGCAAACTTGCCTCAACCCGGACTTCTTTGGTAAAGCGGACACAAGATTATTTGGAATTGTCAATTATTGCTTGTGCAGTCAACTTTACAGTTTCGTGGTTGAGCCATTTTGAGTGCATGGGCACATTCACTCAGATTAGTTTCGCAGAGTGTTGTTTGGTTTGGTTGGTTCTGCTTGGATACGGCCTTCGGCCTCGGGTGCTCATTCTTTGCCAGGTGCTTTTGAATTTGGAGGCATTGATACTTTCATTGTCACACGCGTGCTTCTGCATTCAGCTTGACAGTTGCAAGGGGCTGCAAGGCGAGTGAGTGCAAGACGAAATCCGCTCCGCAGCTGACTTCTTCTCAAAGCTTCCCAGTTACAGTTTGTGTCCTGGGTTCTGTTCCATCTAGCAGCGTGCAGTGCAAAACCGCTCAGTGCAGGAAGGACAGTAGCTGCAGCAGCAGGAGCGACAACAACGACAACGACGACGACCACAACAACAANNAATGACCGTGACAGCCACCTGGCTGCGGACACTTTGAGGGATCATGGCCAACTCCGAGCAGTCTTTTGCCGCGCAGTTGGATCAGTTAGGTTTGGATGAGAGCCAGCAGCTTGCGGGCCAAGAGTTCATCCATGAAGACGTGGCGCATACTGACTCCAGCGGTGTCCTCCCGGTTGCTTCACAGCCTTCTGTTGGCTTAGCAGCAAGCGGAGCTGCCAGCTTGCGTACTGCTGCACTGTCACAGGGGTCTTGCTCAGGCGCGCTGGATGTGGCGAGTGAGTGTCTAGGAGGGAATGATCCTGACGCGGAGTCCGCTGTACTTGAGTGTCCTTCTGGTGCTGACTCAGATGCAGACAAGGATTGCCTGGATTCATCTTGGCAGGTGGGGCTCAACTGTGGGCCGCACTTAAATGCTCAAGCCAGTACAACAATGCAGTCCCAAGTCTTGATTGTGAATCTTGTGACGAATCTGAATTCCCTCAGCCACAAAGAGTTGAATGGAATTATATCAAAGCTCGGTCGGCATGAACGCAGTCGCAACCCGCACGAAAGCTTGCGAGTGCGCGCGGCAGCACTATTGCTCGGGATTTCTCCAGCAACGGTTGCATATGTGTACCGCGATGTCGTGGGGAATAACTTCATGCCTGTGCAACTGGGCAGATACTTAACTTAAGACTTGAAGCTATTTTGGTAGTGTTCAACTTAAAACATAAATCCAGGACTGCGCCCTTTGTTTAGGAGGCTAGGGTTTCGGGTTGAGGGTTGTAGCGTGTCAGAAGAGAAAGTAAGGCAGAAATCCAGTCCCCCTGTCGCGCAGCAGGGTCCAGCGCTGGCGTCTTCGCAGCAGCCATCTCAGAAAGCCCCAGATTCTGCTACTGCGATGGGGAACCTTGTCAGCTTGGCGCTCTCATGTGCTGGAGAAGGGCGCTCGGGTCTCGAATTCGAGCGCGATGTGGTGCGTTTCCAGCTCGCAGGTGCATTCATGGGCAGGTCTCTGCACAGCAGACACTTCTTCAGAGAAACTGTCTTCTGTGCAGATAAGATCCTGTCCATGATGGAGAGCATCAGCTGGAACCAGCCGCTGCCTGGCACGGGCATTGCAAGCGATTTTGCCCTCTTGCTTGACCCTGTCGCGCTTGGCACCACTCCCGTTCCCAAGAATCTTGGCTATTTTCTGCTTGCTCTTTCTTTGGGAAGGTACTCTCCAGAGCGCACTAACTCCTGAAATTCTGAACCCCTGGCTGTCCTGAATTCTTTGCGCTTCGTACTGCTGGATAAGAAAGACAGGCTACAACTTAAAAGTTTAAATTGCAGGAGGGGCCCAAAAGCTAAGGAACGATGAGGTTGTCATGCTGGCGTTGTTTACGGTCAGCTCCGAAACATGCGACCTCTACACGCCGATGTTACTTGGCTGTATCCCTATCCAAAACCCTCATGACTCATCTCTACTCCCGAAAAATGATCCGGAAGCCCCAAACCCTAACCCTTAACCTCCAGTCTCCAAATCTGAAACCCTCACCCCTAAACTTTAAAAGCGTAAACTCCGATCCTGAATCCTCGATCTCTAAATCCGATAAGCCCTATAAGCGCTTCACCCTTGACGGCGCAACCTGTAAGAGCCAAACACAAGTTCTGTAGTGATGATGGGTTATGGCCGTGTGAGGGTGGCAGCTCCGATGTTTTCGCTAGTGTTTCAGAATCAGAGTTTAGAGTTAACGGGGTTTTGGATTTGGGGTTTGGGGATTAGAGAGAGGAGGAGTTAGGGTGGAGGGGTCAAGGTTTGGGGAGTAGGGATCAGTGATGAACGTTTCGAGATTGGGGGTTTGGGTTTAGGGTTAGAGTTTGGGGCTCACCTCCGCCAAATTTTAAGCCCCCCTACCCCCCATAAAAAGCCGAGACGAGCTCGACCTGAATTGTTTTGATGCTGAGGAAGGTAGGCAATGGATTGCAGTTTGAGATCATTACCAAATCCCGGAAGAGTCCAGTGTTATGGTTGTGGGTTTTTGCCCTGTGAGGTTGGGAGCTCCAACGTTGCCAGCAGGTGGTCATTCTGGTGACGGGCTCTGCGCTGTTGCTCTAGAAGCGCTGCGCCGGCATGCTGGGCAGTACGACATTCAGGACCTCAAATCTCGCTTGGCTCTGGTAGGAGGGGACGGAGCGGTGTGTGCAGGAGGAGAGGATGCACGACATTCATCTTCAGGTGCTGCCGAGCTCATCTTCTCCACAGTTCACCCCAACGCACCGACAATGTGCGATTGGGATGGATTTCACAGGGACGACTTGGCTGTGACACGGGCTATCAAAAACTCACCAGCAGCAAAGCACTTGTACGACATTGCGGCGGCGCTGCATTCAGCTTTTGGCGTGGCTGAAGGAAGAACAATTCAGCGGTCAGTTGCGGTCGCGTTGGATGAGCCTGCGCGTGAGCAGCCCAAGTTTGGCGGCACCAGGAAGATAGGGCACATGGCCGCAGTCCCCAAGAGCATCATCGGCAACTTCAAGACGATAACGGCTTCGCTGCATGCGCGCCTGCAGTGGCGGAGAGCTGGTCATGGCACCTGGACGCTGGAGGCGTTAACAGAGCTTGGGCGGAATCTCAATGACCCAGCGTTCCTCGTGTTTCTTGCAATGTTCCTCGACGTGACATCTGGGGAGCTGCAGCAGCACGCTCACTTGGTTCAGAAGGCGTCTGAACCATGGCTTCTTGCTGCAAAGGATGCAGATCTGCTGCAAAACTTGAGGGCCTTGCAAGCATCAATTAACAAGCTGGAGAGCACTCTTTTGGTGGTAAGTTTGTGCCTGCAACATCTGGCGCCGCAGGCTGGGCCAGAGGCTTCAGCTAGCCGGGTTGGGAAAGGGTTGCAGGGTCGGCTAGGATAAGTAACTTTGTATAAGTCAGAAGCTGGCTTGGGATTCACATTGTAGTATGTTGTCTTGGTGCAGGAAGCAGGCAGGCTGCTGGTAGCGCTGAGCGCCGAGAAGAGCTTGGCCAAGCTTGTTTGCACTATGACCTACCTGCCCCGCTTGGCCTTCCGCAGCCCGCCGCAGTTTCGAGAGGCGCGCATTATGCAGCTCGCTTTGCCAGATTGCAAAACAATATGTAGCTCTCTTCCCAGATTGCTAGAGTTAAAGGGGTAGAGCAATCAGATGTGCCTCCGTAATTTGAATGATTCTTTCTTCCTGGTTTTAGAGAGCCTATCACGCCCCCTAGTGTGTGTCAAAGCACGCAGGTGAATTTGCAGGTAACCCTTCCAGAAGCTGCCACTCGGGCAAGAGCCCTTGGGGCGCATTGCCAATGCAGTGCGCGAATGAGGGCAAGAGCAGCTGGGGTCAGGAGCCATGCTGACAATAAAGTCCAGATTGCACTGAGGATGCCGGGGCAACAGCGCAGAATGATCAACGTTCGAGTCCCGCTGTGGGTGGCTTACAGCTGCACTGCCGAGAAAGTGAAAGCAAGCTCAGAAGGACTCTTCTGCGTACCGCTCAGACATCAACTGACGCCAGAGGTCAGAGGCACCGTGAGAGCAACTGCCGATATGTACCGGCCCCATGTTCGCAACAGCAGCCACATAATCCCGCAGTGTCAGACACACAAGTGGACCATCAAGTACGGCCTTCCCTGCCCATGTACATGGTCTAGCCGGTGCCAGGTGCCCTTGTCTGTGTATCATGTTCTTGGCCAGCTCCGGGAAGGCATCGCTGCAGGCCGTATGTTAGTGAAGAACCTGGTGGAAGAAATGAGCAGCCTCATGGGAAGCGTGGGAGTTGCGTCAAACATGAGGACCTTCTTGACGGCTGCAAGCAAGTGCTGGGATTGGCAGCGATTGGTTTTTGAAAGGCCATCGAACGAGGATGTCATGGCTTTTTTGGAAGTGAACAATATTCTGAAGCCTTATGTCACCCATACGCTATGGCCTGATTTCCGCACACATCCCGTGGTACAGAAAGATTGGGAACTTCGGGACAGAGACTTCGCGTCCCAGTATCTTCACCTGTGCTGGAGGGTTCGTTCAGTAGCTGCTCTTGCCGCGGGGCGTGGCCGGGCAAACGGGCCGCAACTTTCCCAAGAATTGCTGACAGCAGCAAAATTGTGGGTTCAGCCAGCCAAGCGCAGAGTCTGGCCTGTGTGGGAGTTTTCTTTCATTCGCCGCCTGGTCACCAAGATGCTGGGCCAACCTGGTTTAGCATTGGCGGTTGCTGGCAGGATATCTTTGTATCTTGGAGAGCTGTTTGGACATCAGCTGCCCATGAGTGCTTTCCAGGCAATGGAGGTCCGTGCAGAAGATCTTGTGCCCATGGGACAGGTTTCCCGACGCAAACGCCAAAAGACTGCGCGCGACACCAGCCTGCATCCTATCATGGCTCTTCAGAGAAGTCGCAAACTGGTCTACGTATCTGACGCACGCACGGTTGTGGATTCCCATGCTATATGTTTGGCGCTGGACCGGCACCCGTATTTCTGCACAGGTGCTGGCCTGGATGAGGCGCCCGAAGAATCGAAAAGCTGCTTTCACGCTGTACGCCTGCACCATCGCTGCCGCGTGATGCGCGCTCCTGAGAGCGCGTGCGAGCACTTAGGCTCGCTAGCTCATGGTCTTTGGGAGCCTTCGCAGGGACTTGATCCTTCCAGTGTTGTTGCTTGGCTCTTTCGCATGTCTTGCTGAAAAGTGCTTTGAAGTCTTATACCCTTCTAACAACTGGTTCCTACCAGCATCAATTTGTACCCCAAAGTCCATTTCAGGTGCAGCGGCTGCACCTTATGGCTTCCCAAGTACGCTGCTTGGGCGGAGTGAGGGATGCTGTCCTAATTGCAGAAGTGCAGCGGTTCCTCCTGAACATGGGCAAGAACCCTTTGCATAAGAAAGCTGCTTTACAACAGGTCATGGATATCCATACACGGTTCGCATCCTCAGGCCACACGACACAATGGCAATCAGCAGAGGAGTTGGACTTCCTTCCTGGCTCATTGGATGGCATGTCGCATCGCGGCCTCCGTGCTGGAGTTCGGGGTGCTCGAGTGGAGTCCCTGGTCCTTGACCTCCCTGGGGTGATGAAAAATGCAGTAGATGCAGCTGTAAATGCTCACGGCGAGGTGGAGGCTTTGCCCATGAATGTAGCCCTGGACCGCAAGATGAGGAAGGGTCAATCGGCCAACAGCACAGTGCAAGCCGCTCTGAAGAAGTGGCTTGAGGGGCCAGACGGGAAGCGATGGAACCAGGAGCGAGAAGAGATCTTTGGCCGCGAAGAAAAATGGGATCTGCGGCTCAGCCTTCCCGAGACTAGAAGCCTCCCTTCAGCTTAGCCTATAAACGTATCTTGATTCAAAATACGAAGAGTCCCGGGGTGCAGCGAATAACGTTGGTGCTGCTGAAGTGTCGTTGTTTGATTCACCGGATTTCAGAACATAGGGAATTAGGATAGACAACCTTTAAAGAGCTAAGGGTTTCATATCGTGGAGGCACGTACATTGGAA
>CAJNIZ010010760.1:0-11429 GCA_905231905.1 Symbiodinium pilosum | reverse complement strand
TAGACCCTCAGCCCTGAACCTTAAAACCTAAACCCTAAACCGAAACCGCTTTTCATGGGATTCCGGGCACCTGAATCTGGCACACCAAGCTCATCTGTCCAGGAACCTCTAACACTGAAGCAACCGTCCCCATTTCAACAGGTGTCCTAAGATGTTTGGGGTTTAGGGTTTAGAGCTTAGAGTTTGCGGCAAGGTTCAGGGTTGGGGTGCAAGGCTCAAAGACCACACGCACCCTAAACCCTAAACCTAAACCCAAACCCTAAACCCTAACCCTAAACCCCGAACCCTAAACGCTAAACCCTTAACCCCAAACCCAAACCCCATTGACAGCATGAGCCCCATACCTGGGGTCTTCATCCTGGGAGCTTGTACAGTTCATGCCCGACATGTACCCTGCAGGGGCCTTTTACTATTACTATTATGATTATCATTATTTGTATTTCTATTATTAGTACTATTACTATTACTTTTAACACTACTATTATTATTACTGTTACTATTACTATTACTTATCATCCCCTGGCCTCTTCTTATGAACCGGAAGAATGACAAGAGGTGGATTTCAAACCTCAATGGATTCAGTTTAGGGTTTAGGGTTTAGGGCTGTCTCCAACATCACGATGTGTTGCATATGCTTCAGACTTGTGAGATTTGAAAAGTTAGAACACCTCCAACGTGTTTTTGTGGTGCCCAATTGCATCAGTCTTGACTCCTCCCCTCTCCGGACAAGAATCCGGTATCTCGTGTGCGGGCAATACATCCGCTTGCACCAAATTCTTGCACAGATGCCTCTTGCTATCATGAATCTCGTTATCACATGTCTCGTCATAAACCTTTCAATAAAGGGGGCCTGGCGGGGCGCTGATACTGGGGTCGCAAAGTGTAAAGAGTACATACCTCTAGCTCGATAATTAAAGGGATTCTCAAATATGTTCTGGCTCAGGCCTGTCCCGACCTAGAAATCTTGCAAAAAGATTCTACAAAACATGAAATTTCCCACGTGCTTTTTCATTGGTTCTCCAACCCTTACCCGAATCGCAAAAGGATGTATATACCGATGTATCCCCACATCTCCCGAATATACATATCAATATATGAGGGTGGTTATAATATGCCCTCAGGTATCCTACGAACCCCTATCCCCCGAACCCCAGCCCCTGGCCCCCCCCCCTAAACCTCAGTACTGATCTGTGTTCACACTAAACCTCAAACCCTCTTTCCACCGTGGGTCGCAAGGTTTAGGGCTTAGGGCTTACGGTTTAAGGTTGAAGGTTTAGGGTTTTTGGTTCAGGGGCTCAGGGTTTAAGGTTTAGGGCCTGTTCCTGCAGACCACAAGCAAAGACCCTGCTCAGAACCACCAAAACCTCAAATCGCGGCCCCCGATTTAGGGCTTAACTTATTGGTGCTTACTAGGGAACAAGGATACATGTTGTATAGGGCGTAGGGGTTATGTAGGGATTATACTACGTCCCTACTAAGCCCCAGAAAAGGGCTGATGATCAAGGACTTTTTTGGTGCTTCTTTTACATGGGTTAAGGCGTAGGTTTTGGGTTTAGGTTTAGGGCTTACCGCTTGCGGGGAGTGATCCTGATAATGAGGAATGGGGATACCAGAACTTGTAGCTATGGGATTTGTAGGTATAGTTCTGCAACAAGGCTTCTTGACCCATGATCATTCTAAAGCACCACGAAAGAGGGGATGGCTCTTCGGCAAACTTTCGCAGAGATTTGTCCGGGTCATGCTGACATACGATGAATACCTATAGCTTTCAACTCCTCATTGGGATTTCCTATGGTAAGACTTGAGCCCTAAGCCCTATTTCCCAAAAAATCCCCATATGTACCGCAAAACCTATGGTTTCCCCAAATTTGGGGTACCTTGTTGGGGGGTCCCCCTAATAAGGATTGTAAGATATTGGGGTCTATATTGGGGTTCCCCTATTTAGGGAATCTACCATATCATATAAGCCCTAAACCCTAATCAATAGGAAAGGAACCCCATAAGCGACCCCAACACTTTGGAAATGCCAGCCCCGAGACGTGAGCACGAAAAGGGCTTAAAGTTTAGGGCTTGGAGCTTCGGGCTTAGGCTACTGTATGGTATAGCCCTCCCGAATTGATTGGAATTCTACACCCTGAACATACCTGACGGCACCGTTCACAAACGCCACGAAATCGTATTGGTGCGGCGGCGTGCGGCAGGAAAAACACACCGTATTCTGTCAGGGTTTCTGGGATGCACTAATGTAGACGCCTAATTAACCCCTTCCCCTTCATGGGGATCATAAAACGGTTCCTAGGATTAAAGCCCTTAAAAGGAGGGGGTTTGTTTATCATGGGTCTAAACTATGGCTTCAAACGCAGCCAGCCTTGAGAAATGTAGGCGATGCAGGGCCGAATCTATCAGTAAGATGGGTGTAGGGTTTAGGGTTTGCCACAGCTACAGTACCAGGGGTGTAGCTCCCATATGTGGTGGTCGTCCACACTGCTTAGGGTTGAGGGCTGGGGATTTGGGGGAACGGCCTCCCGAGTGACCCGCTGACATCTGCTTAGAGTTTTACGCTTAGCTGTCATATTGAAACTGGTTACGTGCTCAAGAAAGCTTCAACAATAGCCATCAACATCTACAAGGTCTCCAAACCAATTGTTGCAGGGAAGTGCTTTGAAATCCTTCCCTCCCGGGTTTTGTACTAACATAATATGTTGTTGGTGTCTTAAACTGCGTTGATTGCTGGGTGGCTCTCGTTCTAGGACCCTGCTTGCAAAAGAATGCTGCTAGTGGCCGTGGCAATCCACTCCGAAATTCAAAAATTGGCGTAGGCCGTCGCTTCGGATCGGGGATCCAAATGGGATCCAAACGACTTCTTAGCGGCCTGGAAGCCTACCCTCCCAAGTTAAAATGGATCCAGAAAAGTGCATACTGAGACTACCGGCCAATTAAGCTGGGGGCTGTTTGGGTTCCTGGTTCAGTTGGGGGAGGGTACCTCAACTCAGTACCTTCAATCAAAAGCCTGTGCAACCCGAATTTCTTCGGAAGTCTGTCAAAATACTACATGCGTGCCAACAATTCCACATCAACCACCAACCCCAAACCCTACATCTACATGTCAACTCCACAGGGCCATAGGCCTAAAGCCTAAGCCCCTAAACGCCAAGCCGGGAAGTTCTAAGCCTCATCCAAAATACCCCCTACCTCCATCAGAGGGCTTTGGAGACCTCGAAGACGAGGCTGTAGAAGAGGCTGGCATGGCCTCCTTGCACGAAGGGTAGCGTTCAGGGTTTAGGCTTTAAGGCTTCGGGTCTACGGTTTAGTTTGTCAAAGCTACGCCTAGAAGCCATGGTAGGAACATTGCAATCCCAATACAATCATGTATGCCTGTAAGGGATATCAGGGACCTCGCCCTCATATGTTCACAAAAACGCGGTCAAAAAAACCACACAAGACAAGTCATGGTTATGGTGGTTGGAAAAGTTTTTTAATTACGAAGAAAAATCAGCAGAGTTGTGCTCTCAATTTGGGAAGCTGGCTTTCGACTTTCATGGTACCAACACAACCCTGACTGGGTCCCGTCCTGGTTTGCAGTTTTGGGTTTGGCCATTTTGTATACAGCTGCTGAACTTGACATTGAGCCAGTTCGGGACCGTACTCTACATAATACGCCATGAGCTTGGGTGGTGCAGTAGAATACTTGCCCGGCCCCAACCTTGAATGCTGAACTCTGGCGCCAGTACCGTCTACAAAGCCCAAGCATGTACCCACAAGTGGGACCTGAATCGAGCGTGTCTAAGCGTCGTTGGTGGTCCTGGAATATCTGGGTAAACCCTACACAACCCCCTTGACACCAAACCCCAAACCTAATCCCCGAATCCGAAACTATAAACGACATATCCAAAAAGATTCCAAGCCGCACCACGGCTTGGAAGTGATTGTGGCCCCGGAACTCGCAGGAGCCTTTGCTTCAAGAAATACGTGGACCCCAAAGTGTGTAAAAGGATACGTAAGAACCATTCCTGACGATTCATAGGGCTTTTGGCTACTTTCGGGCCCATAATAATGTTCAAATCCACCAAGAACCTCCCGACTACCCTTGTCTAAGCTCTATGTAAATCGTATTTGTGGGCAGGTGGGCCTTGTAAAAATAGGATGAAATAGGAATTGGGCTGAACCTTAAACCCTGAACCCTACAGTCCTGCCTGAAGGTTCGGCAACAGCCATGCAGAGCCCGAAGCTGCCCGAGCTTCGCGAGCGGGAAAGAATATCATGGAGGTAAAGCCGGGCGACTGCCACCATCCATGGCACCCTGACCGGGCCCTCATATGGAGGTGTTCAAAAGTACAAACCCTAAACGGGGGTTCTTGCTGGCACGTCCTTGCTCCCAAGCAGGGCCTCCAGGCCTCCTACCCGAGGGCCTCCGGGACCTCTGCAGGGCGTTCAGGCCTTCCAGGCACTCCCGCCGTTTAAGAATTGTTTCCCCGTCCCCTTGAAAGTTGCAAGTTGGACCCCTCGTGGCCGATCAATGCTTGCGTGCCCTCTTCAAAATTGCTGGGTCTGTTCGGCGGGCCGTGCGGAAAGGGCCGCATACTGGCATCTTGCACCCCTCGCGGGCCGGTTAGCAAAGGGTGGATATTTTTTAAAGCGCCAGGCAGGTCCGTTTCGTGCGTACCGCGTGGGCCGTCTAAGAACCACTCCCGGTTACATTGATGATTGGCTTCATGAAGAGGCCTGCGCAGGCCCCACCATGCATATGACCGACCCTCATGATCATGGCATGGCCCCATGCGCCCCCGGTGCAGCACCTTACCCCCTCTAGACACGCCCTGCCCTTACTTGAGCGACATGCAAGACATTATTTTCGTGACAATAGAGCCTGGCCCCTGCAATATATGAGGCATTCGGGGGTCCGCAGCAGAGCTCTTGTCTTTGGTGCGCTTGGGCTACATAACTTCAAGTCTGCAGAGCGTTAGCTGCACCCTTAGAGAGCGCCTGGGACGGTGCATCGCTTGTCCTGCATGCGCGTCTACCAGTTTTCCAGGTGGCTGCAGTGGAGCACTTCTCTTTGGTGCGCCGGGGCTGCATAAACTCAGGTCTCCAGAGCCTTAGCCGCGCCTTTTCAAAAGGTCCTGGGACGGTGAATTGCTTTTCCTGCATGTGTGTATGTGTGTTTTTGCACTGGCGCCGTTTGTTTCCGGCACACGCATCCAAGATTTTGATTGCATTCCCGGGCATCCTCGCTGCTGCGACAAGACGAGGAATTTTGTTCGTGCGAGGATGCGCTGCCGGCACTCCCGGCTACGCCCTCTGAGCAAGTACGCTGCGGTCGCTGCACGCTTCCTTAGCGTGCTTGGCATGTCAGGACGAGCGCCTCCAGGTGGTGCATTCGCATGCGTCGCCATGTCTTGATGACACAAGGACTGGACTTCATCCCGGCCAATGTGAGCGTAGGTGTGTCACGTATCGTGTCAATTTTCCTGTGCATGCCACCCTGAGCAAGCCCAACTGTCTCCTTCGCAAAAAGTATAATGGTGGGGACTTCACGCCACAGCCCTGCCCTGCAGACTGCTGATAACCAATGTTGGGAAAACCAAAACACGTGCTGCAGGGTGGTTGGCATGCAGGGATGGGGTACCAACAGCAGCTGGTAGCACTGGCATATGGCAAGCTGGCGCTCCTTCAGTTTCTTCATGCTGCATTTCCTCCGTCGGTTTTTGTTTGGGACCGGAATTGCTGCCAACCAATATCATCTTCTCGTGCCCAATCCCCGCTGGCGGTCCATGCGGCCCTCGTCGGCGCCGCCTTGGCTCCCGCCAGCTTGCCTATAAGACTCTAGGAACGAAACCTTAAATTGCTGCTACGCACGGGCGCGAGCGGTCTGATGTGCCCACACACCAATGAGCACTCCATGACCTCAGCACCCTACATCTTATTTTGGAACCTTGAATCCCACATGTGTTCAAGTGTAGGGTTTAGGGTTACGGTTACGGGTTACCAAGCTTCAAAGAACTGTCGAATCCACCCGCGCAGGGTGCGTCTCTCAGGTGTGTGGGTTGGGTGACAGGGTGCACAGTCAGGGTGGGGTGGTGGGGTGAACGGGATGGGCTGGTGGGGCTGGGGTGTTGCCCGCAAGGGCGTGGGGGCGCGTGGGGGGGGGGGCACCTGGCCACTTGCACCCTTGCACCTGATACACATCCCCCAATACCCGCACACCACATTCGAAGCAAAACCTATCCAACGAAGCATTGCTCTTGAAGGTTGATAAATTACTGGTTTGGGGCTTAGCCGAATACACGCGTCTGCTTCAAGATTAGACAGGGCTGATTTTGATTATCGTGCTGGAAAACAAGCATCATGTTTTGGGGTATCCGCATTTTTATACTGTTGCCACCCTTGCAGCGCTAACTTCTTATCCGAACAGATTGTCGTATCCTAAACCCTATATCCTGAAATTCCCCTCCCTACTTTGGACCGCCTGGAAACGGAGTCTCTTGCGGCGCGGGTAGTGTATGACTGCTCACGTCCGGTGGCGTTGCTACAGGAAGCTCCACTTGATCGTCCAGGTATCCCTGGAAGAAATTCCTGGAGTGAATGCTGCTTACGGGGGAGTGATAGGCCCTCCAACTACACACTAGCTTTGCCAAGGAGCCCAGTGTTGGGTGTCCTATAGCCCCAATCGAAGGTAATATGAAGGTGCTGAAGGGGGCTTGCGGGAGCCGCAACAAAAACGTTTAATTTCGAATCCCGACTCGTGTGGAGTGACGAACCGCACTTTTGTCAAGCTTCTTGCGTCGGGAATGCTAATTTTTTGCACAGGTCCCTGGCCCAGTTTTGGATAGCAGGCACATGAGTTTTGTTTGAAGTATTGTACCTGAGCTACCATTCCTGAAACCTTGAGGCGGAAAGGGGTAACTGAGGCGAAATGAACCCGCCACCCCAAACCCTAAACCCTTAAACCCTAAACCCTAAGCCCTTGAACCCCCAACCCTAAACCCTAAAACCCTAAAACCCTAAACCCTAAACCCTGAAACCCTGAAACCCTAAAACCCTAAACCCTGAAACCCTAAAACCCTAAAACCCTGAAACCCTAGGAGACAGAAGGCTTAGGGGGGGGGTGTCCCATGTCGGTGCGGTCCCTGGAGCACGGGACCCAAGAACTGCAGGGTTTAGGGTTTAGGGTTTAAGGGTTTAAGGGTTTAAGGGTTTAAGGGCTTAGGGTTTATATGGTTTACCCAAGAACTTCATGGTTTAGGGTTTAGGGTTTAAGGGTTTAAGGGTTTAAGGGTTTAAGGGTTTAAGGGCTTAGGGTTTATATGGTTTACCCAAGAACTTAATGGTTTAGGGTTTAGGGTTTAGGGTTTAAGGGTTTAAGGGTTTAAGGGTTTAAGGGCTTAGGGTTTATATGGTTTACCCAAGAACTTCATGGGCTTTGCTCAGCCGCCCAAGTGTGGTTGCAGTGTTGCAGCACTTTAGCATCAGCATCATACACGCCGCCGATAGGTCTCTAAAAATTATCAAGGTTTGGGTTTAGGCCTTGGGGTTTATAGGGTTAAGGGTTTTGGGTAAACACTGTCCTAAACCCTAAACCCCTAAACCCCAAACCCTAAACCCTAAACCCTAAACCCCAAACCCTAAACCCCAAGCCCTAAACCCGGGTGACGCCACAACCGCCAGCCCCCCCAGGAGGTCCTGGAGCCATGTTTTTGGAGTCAAAAACCAGGACCTTCCTTGTACCCTTAATTGGGGATATATGGGGGTTTCCCAAAATTAGGGGTACCTTTTTGGGGGTCCCCATAATAAGGACTATAGTATTCTGGGGTCTATATTAAGGTCCCCCTATTTAGGGAAACTACCATATGGTCCCTAATAGTGGGTACTTAGGCCCTAATAGAGAGTAGGAGGAGGGTCTAGGAACTAAGATAATTGAGGCAACTTTTTCCGGGCCAGCATCATCAGCACAATTGGACCACATTTCCCATTTTTGGACACCTCAACATACCTAGGGTTTTGCAGGAATGCTGGAACCTGATATTATGTGTGGTGTCAAGAAGGAACAAGAAGGAGATTGGAGCCAAACTGCCCCTGTGATGCTCATGATGTTGGCTCTTGGGGGCTGCTGGGGCCTCAAAATGCATTATAAATCGCAACGAAACGCTCAAAATATGTGCAGTGGACAATGTTTGTGGATGTATATACCAATGTTGGTCGCACCTTCGTTGCATGACGAGCATACGAAAGGCTTTGCGTGCCTTGCCCAGACCAAACCTGATAAACTGTGCATGTTGCATGGTTGTTTGATGTGTTTGGCCCAAATTTCCAGCACATTTCTGGGTCCTAACCTATGACTTTGCACCACTTTAGGTTATGAAGGACGTTAGAACGGTTGCTTCTAGCTTTAAAAAGTGAATGTACTTGTGGGCAAAGTAAATGTACTTGTGGGCTAAAAAAAATGGTCAGCCTGCGCAGAGAAGAATGTTCAGAGCCGTTCTTGATGGCTTTTCTTGGGTTGTTGACCATTCCTGGTCCCAATTGAGCCAAAAACAGGATCCCAATTGTGCTGAAGATGCCGGCGTACGGGACGCGCCCGCGCCCCTCGTGCGCCAGCATCATCAGCACAATTGGGACCCAGTTTTGGGTCGTTTTCAGTTGAACTAGACAAAACAATACTTTCAAAGCTAAAAAACCTTGGCAGGTAGCAAGAACATCATTTTTTGGCACATTTGTCCTGATCAGGCTGGGGTGGGCTTAGCTTTCACATGATGGCTGGGGCGGCGGCCAGGCCGGCACTTGCCGCCTGAAATTCAGGGGCAACCTAGAGAGGGATAACGTGGCACTTACGGGGCAAAACTTCATGAACAAGATACTGCCACAGCGCCTGGCATTGAATACACAGCTTTGAAAACCTGTATGGCCATGACAGATTTTTCTCCCTATGGTTGTTCACGGGAATCTTTCTACAAGGTATTACTCTACAATAAGTGTAGGGTTGCAAAGGTACCTACTGAGTAGTCTTGTAAACTGCTCTGTGCCATGCCGGGCCCGCCCATGACCGTAAGAAACGCACCAGATTCATTACCACGTAATCAGAGAGCACTATCACAAAAGGCTATCAAAGTGTGCTACTGAACCAAACTGCACTATAACTTACGTCGAATCCAAAAAGAAAACCCAGCGAAAGAATACCAATTTGAACGCCCAGGATCCGCAAGTATGGGTTCTTTCGTGCGATCTCCTGAAGCTCGTCATGAACTTGCTCCACGTCTTGCTGACCCTGCAAGAGATGAAGCACACTTCCTCAGTTGTGCTCATGGGGGGAACTGTCAAAATTATGGTCCCTTGTTGGGTCCCCTAAATTAGGCCCCGTATTAGGCCCCGTATTATAATAGGGACCCAAAAAGGGACCATAATTTTGACAGTTCCCCATGGACATGATAGCATGCATGATTTCCTTGAGCACAAGCAACAACTTGAAAACCCGCAAAAACCAACCAAGTTTCTTTTGTAGCGCTCGCGTGCTTGCTTGCGCGGCCTGCACTACGCTTCCTTTAGAGCCGTAGAACCCCAGTAGTACACAGACCTCCGAAACACCAATAACACTTACATTAATAGCCTACTTGCTCAGAATTTTAGGTCTGAAGGCAATGATTCTAGGTATTTCGGAGGTCTAGGTAGTTTCAAAGGTGGGCAGGAAAGGAACTCTATGAGACAGCAGTAGAACCCTTGGAGGCAAATTGCAGGTACGACACGAAACCTGCTTTATAAACAGCAGCCTAAAACTGACCACTAGTGCAAAATCAAACAGAAATTCAGTGGAAACTGGGTTGATATAGGGTTTGAATCAAGGGGTCATGTAATGTAGGTGCCCAAACAAAATCCAATTTCATATTGGGGGTCTATTTGAAGCACTCCCTAGACAGTTAAGGAAAAATCTCAAAACACAGATGTTTGTTCATTTTCTGTTGGCTGTCTATTTTCTGTAATTTTTGAGTCTGCTCAGGGTCTATTCTGATTCTGCACTGCTGCTAAAAGGTGATGGCACCGAGTCCAGGTTTGATTCAACCCGTCGGGTTGTTATGACATCACAGTAGTAGTTCAGGTTTTCTTCTGTTTCTTATGGCTGACTGCGGCAACTCCAGACATTAAAAAAAAAAAACACGAAATGAACAAATATCTGTCTTATATGTTTTTTCCTCAATTACACCCAAACTCTCTCAAGGCTTGCCCGTCACTTTTCCGGCAGGTGACTAGTTATGCCCCCCTACTTTCGAGCACATATCTTCTTCAGGGGATGGTTTGGGCGGGGGTAGTTGCTCACCGCGCTTGATTTGCCTGGTTGTTTTCTCTGCTTCGCGCAGATCCAAAGTCTCTGGGGGGGGTGGTGTGGGAGGATGGTGGGGAGGGAAAACCGTTTCGTTTTACAGTCCATGCTCTGACAGCCATTTTGGCTGCCTAAAAAGATCGGCGATGTCGCCGAGGCTTTCATGTCTCTGCGGCAGGCCTGCCGCCCTGCGAGTTCTTTTTGCTCTCCAAGATCGAAGACACTCTCTGGGTTGCTTGTCCAGGAGGAGTGTGCTATTTTTCTATGTTCAAAACCAACACACGGTTTTGGGTTTAGGGTTGTGTTTGGGTTGTTCGACTTTTTCTAGGCTGGTCGCGGTCCATGCAATATTTGCTTCGGACATTTGAGGTGGAGTGCTGAAAAAGCTCAAGGGGTACAGACTCGCCAACAGCGCTGGCCTCATGGGGGATGAGCTTTTGGGCTTAGGATTTAGGGTTTAGGGATCTTTGACCATAATATTGGGCTTAGGGTTTAGGTATCTGGGATGATAATGTTGGGTTTGGGGTTTAGAGATCTAGGATCATACTATTGGGTTTAGGGTTTGGGGTTTCGGTTTAGGGAATCTAGGATCATAATATTTGAAATTACTCAAGCCTCCCTACATGACAAGGCCTCAAAGCCCGTTTATAAGCCCAGATCCCATGTCATCTCTCATGTGATAGTACTGTTGGCTTTCAATTCCTACCCTAGCGCCTACACCCTACATCCTAAATCCTGAACCCTAAACCCTAAAACTCTAGAACCCTGAAACCCTACAACTACCCTAAAACTACCCCCAAACCCTAAAACCCTAAAACCCCTAAGCCTTGAATTACGAACGGTGAGCCCCAGGAGTCCTGTGTACTCCCGGCCTGTGCGCAGGACGCTGGCTGTGTTCATGGTCCAGGTGACAATAGCCACAGGCGAGGCCCTTGCTGCAACCTCTTTTGCCTCGCTTTAGGTTTTAGGGCCCTAAACCCTAAACCCGAAACCCTAAACCCGAAAACCTGAACCCTAAACCCAAAACCCTAAACCCGAAACCCTAAACCCGAAACCCGAAACCCTGAACCCTAAACCCAAAACCCTAAACCCGAAACCCTGAACCCTAAACCTAGGGTTC
>CAJNIZ010010757.1:86506-100316 GCA_905231905.1 Symbiodinium pilosum | reverse complement strand
TTAGGGCGGGGATGCTCGAAGTAAATAATTTACTTACCAGGGGTTGGTAGGAAATAGAGGAACAAATTATAGGGTGTAGGGTTTAGGACTTAGGCTTCAGGGCTAGGGAATATGTTGTGTAGGGGAGTATATGTTGAGTATATTCTCTTATTCCCTACTAACCATCAATGAGCTTAGATTTGGTGAGCGTATATCCGGGGTGCCCATTTTGGCGACTAAATGCAAATCCGCCCTCAAATATGCATTAACCGTAAGGCAGATGTCCAGCAAAACCCGTGCCCCAAGAATGAAGACCTGAAAACCCGCAATTCTTTACAGCTTTCGCCTTTTCGTACTGGTGGCTAATTAGTAGGGAATCAAGGAATCAAATTCAACCCTAAACCCTAAACCCTGAATCAACCCTAAATCAACCCTAAATCCCTTTCAAATGTATTCCCTTATTCGGTACAATCCCCCAGTAAGTTGTTGCGCAGGGTTGGGCTCTCCGTGCGGAAATGCGCTCCAGGGCCGCAGTGCGTGCGGGGCCAAGCGTGGCACTTTTTGAAACCGTGGTTATCTGGGATGTACAGTTGAGGTTGGGATTTTTGAGAGGGAAATGTTAAGCCCCTCGTGGTACCTGCTACTGTAAGGGCAATGACTTGCGTAGAGTTAAGGGGGTTCAGCTGTGCTTTCTCAAAACCCTGTTTCTTGTAGTTCTTGTAAGCGCTCATTACCAATTCTGTTGGCCTGAGACTTCTGTTTACACAGCCTTTTAGGCATTTCTCAGAGCTCAGACCTTCATAGTTATCTTTCCCCAAAATGCCTGACCATCACTGCTAGTTGTAATTCCCTGTTGCCATTGCATCTGTTTACTACACTGTGCCCCATACCCTCCTAAGACCAAACCCTCAACCTGGAGACAGCTGAACCTCTTAGTAATAGTAATTCACAGTAACAATCGTAATAATAGTACTGATGGTGATGATGTTAAGACTTGGGCCCAGCACCTCACAACCATAGACAACTTGTTCAGTTTGTTGCGACAGTCTAAACCTCAAACCATATGTACATGTATATGCATATACCCCTTTTCCCTACTCAACCCTAAACCATCTTATGAGGTTTGGCCGCTGTGGCCGGCGGGAGTCCGCCCGGCGCCCAGAGCATAATTGCTTCAAAGCTCTTACCAAGATGAACGATAGTCTCAGCTCCTTGAAGGGGGTATATAGGGAACTACTATAAGGGTGATTAATGCGGGCAGTAGTAGTTTAGAGTATAGTTGACTGTAGCTCAAGAGAACATCGAGTCCCATATATGCTCCCTTTAACAGAACTTCAGTGTTGCCAACGTACACTAGTTTAGGGTTTACGGTTTAGGATTTAGGCCTGGACGTTCGCATAAAAACGGGCTTGTCAGACAAACCCTGAGCCCTGCCCGGATCCTGGATGTGTATCAAGTGCGCTATGTACCCTATAAACATGGAGGACAGCACCTTAAACTTACTTTTTTTGTTAGGGGATATGGGACTGCAAATTATATAGGGGCTTTGGGGAGTATATTCCCTTCGTCCCTACTACCAACCAGTATGTAAAAAGGAAAGACATCCAAGGTCCAGGCACACCGCAAACTGGCTTGCTGTTCAGGAACTTAGCTCAAGGTATTATCTAGGGTATTTATAGCAATTAGCATGGTTTCCGCAATATTGTGACTTACACCCCTAGACCTTACAACCCGAAACCCTAAACCTGAACCCCTAAACCTTAAACCCGAAACCTTGAACCTTAAACCTTGAACCTTAAACCTTAAACCCTAAACCCCGAATCTTAACAGCAACCCAGCAAACCATGCTTCCGAACGAGGCACTCTGCCATCAGCGCTATGTCAAAGACACGGGACGCCTGGCGGGGTGCTCAGAGCGTTCTTTTTAAAGAGCTCTAGTCTAAACAGTCTAAACTGTCTAAACTCCTTACAGGGGGTTGTATAGGGATTATATAGGGGAGCAATGGAAGGGTTATTAAGGGGGATACTTGGAGTGTAGACTGTAGCTCAAATGGGGTCTGGAGGTTTGAGTTTTAGGGTGAATGGTAGTTTCAGGTGTGGGGGTTTAGGGTTTAAGGTGCGGAGTCAGTGTGGAGCTTAAGGCTTAGCAGTTGGTGTTTGGAGGGTTTGCAGTTCAGGTTCAGTGTTCAGGCTATGGGCTTCGATGTTTAGTGATTACAGTAGGCTTTGTAGAGTAGTGCCTGGGCTTCAGGACGTGGAGTGTAAGCTTTAGTGTTCAGGCTTTGTGGTTCGGCCCTTCAGGGCGCAAGCCCTAAGCCATAGCATATGGCTTTGGGCATTGTATAGTCAGATCCCCATATACCCCATACTCTATCTGCTGAAGGGGGACTCTATGCCCAATTTGGGTTTTGTATTTGAGGTTGAGGGTTTGAGCTTCGGTGTTCTGATTGCAATATTCGGGGTCAGGGGGCTAGCAGTTAGGAAACTTCTAGGGGCAGTCGAGTTTGCATAGCTTGTTGTGAAGTTGCAGGTACCTTTTCCATGCGGTAGTTCGTACTCGTACACTTGCCATACTTGTTGGGGCCCACATGCATCACACTTCCTAATTAATTCGCTGATCGCCCCTCCAAAAAAGATGATGTAGAGCCCGTGCCAAACCACAGGCCCGTAAACCAAAATTCCAAACCCTAAACTCTGCGCTCGGGTTTGCAGCTACAGGCCACGGCATTTTCCTTCAAAGAGAGAGCCCAAGCGGTTGTGAAGGAAATGTAGCGCTTCCATGCTAAAACAAACCAAGGCTGCTGGATTGATTCCAAAAAACCTTTAAACCCTAATCCCTACAAACCTTCAAAAGGATGATTTGACACTTATACAACACCTCAAGGCTTCTAAGCTCGATTCTGTATGGTTTGGAGTGACGTTCAAAGGAGGGGGCCGCCAGACTGATTGCCTTTCAGCTGCGCGTAGCTCTGATTATATGAGTTATAGTCTGAGGTCCTTGCATGCCCGTTAATAACCCCTTTTAGGGTTTATGGGCTAAACTCCTAGTACTCCCCCATATAAAAAACCCCTTTAAGGAGCGTAGGCTATAGCTCATGCATACATATATATATATGTGTGTGTGAAGGTATCTAGAGATATATGCAAACCTCAAAACCCCCAAAACCCTCAAATGTGCGTGCACCGTGAAAAGTTTACACACATCATATGTAAAGATATACGTATATGTATATATCTATATGATATTCTTGCTATGCCCAGGCCTAAAATGGCCCCTCATCCCCCTGGCATGTGCAATGTTGAGAGTTTGGGAATGTGTCTGTGGAAGAGATACTCGCAGTCACCTTCCTACAGTAAACTCATGCCAAGGAGACATAGGCGTTTCCCAAAATTTGTGTAAGGATTAAAGTGTTTTGGGGTCTATATTGGGGTGCCCTTGTTTTGGGGCGCTACCACATGAGTGGAGGTCCGAACAGTTTGACTTGTCTTCATGTCAATGTTGCGCTATGGCGACAGCAGATCATCGCGGGATCACTTCGAAGCCACACGTCAGCTTCCACCCCCCCGCTGCTCGCGGAATGGGCAACAGAGCCCGCCATCCTGAAGCGCAACCTAAACCACAAGCTCTACATGAGCTATAGTCTAAACTCCTTAAAGGGGGGTTATATAGGGGATTATATAGGGGACTACTATAGGGGTTATTAAGGGGGATACTAGGAGTTTAGACAGTGGCTCTACATCTCTGTGCCCGAAGCTGAAATCCTGAAAGCCCAGGCCCTAAACCTTAAGCAAGACCCAAACTCGACAGCCCTGAATCCTAACTCCGAAGCCCTAGCCCTAAGGATCCAAATAGCCCAATGTAGGTAATATTTGCAGACTTTAGGGACCCATGGATCCCTAGGGCTAGGAGTATAACCCCTGAATCCTAGAAACATTTCACGCCATCCCGCATCTCAAGGCTCAACAAGCGGCGTGTCGGAGAGCTCTATAGGCTCTGTGGCTCTGGAATGCTCCTCTTGCCCCCTAGGGTTTAGAGATGTGTTTGAAGTTTAGCGTGGCGGGGTTCTGCTCTGGTTTAATGGCTTAAGTTTAGGGTTGAGGGTTCAGGATTCTGGGTTCGGGGTGTAGGATTTAGGGCTCATGGCTTTGGTCTTGATATTCGGAGAGGTTCTCAAAGTTTCCCTGTTTGGGGCTTCAAGTGCTTGGGGCCATCCACTTGTAACTCGCGACTTGGCAAACCCCGTGTAACCCTTGTATCATCCAGGCTGGAACTAACTAGTGCCTACGTCCCCCTAAACCCTAATCCCTCAATGGTTTCCAGGTTCTTTTCCATTATCCCCATATAACCCTACATATCCCTATATTACCCTATATATATATATACGTAAGTGAGCCTTGCAACTCACGGAGAAGTTCAGCAAGGTTGGCCGGCCCTCACGCGTAGCAGACCTGCAGATGTCCTGAAATGCAAGGTCTTGCCAATAGTAGTTTCCATTTTATTTTCCATTATCCCTATATAACCCAATATAACCCATCAGAACCCCTGTATAATCCACTGTATCCCCAAAATAACCCTAATAATATATCCTCTCGATATATACATATACATATATACATATATAGACACCCCTAAGTTTGCAGTCCCTGGTTTTAAGCCTTTCCACTTCCACTATTGTAGAATCCATGGGAACATTTGGATTGGAGCCAATGGTTGCGCTATTTGAGGAATGTTATAGAAGTAGAAGATATCATAACATACTGTAATATATCATAATATATTATAATATACTTTAATATACTAGAAAACTTATATTATAATATACCAGACCTTGGAGCTACACTCCCAACCTCAGTGCGAAGCCCTCAAGCAGCCCCCCATTTCAGTTGGGCCGAATCCCGTCGGGGCAGTCAGCTTTTTGAACGAAGCCGGCAGGGCACCCGGGGGGTACTACAAGGGCTTCAACAACAACTGGTCCTAGGTTCCTTTGATAATATTATGAGGGTTTAGCATTAGGGGGTTTAGGGTTAAGGATAATGGATCAGAATGGAACAGAAAATGGAAGCTACTATTATATCTTGGGGTTGTACAAGGATAATGTTAGAGTCTGCAGTAACTGCATGCGGAGGCTACGGGTGATTCTGAAATGGCTTGGGGAGCTCAGGGTGCGTGTTTGTTGGGAGGGTTTAGGGTTCGGGCACTTGAAGCGAGTGGGAATCGGCCACTGGGATGGTACAGGTATGGAGGATGGTTGTCTGGAACTCATGGCTCAGGAACTTGCAGCAAGCCCGTTCTCCCTATTCAGCACGCTGGGACGTATAGAATTGTCATTACTTACATCTGCAGATGTGCATGGCGCTCTTATTCAGCAGGCAGGAGTGTTATATTATTCCATATCTGGGAGAGAAGTGGTAATATTCGTTGTTGACTTGCACTTGCAAAGTAGGATTCCAGGGTTTTGACGGGATGGTTCGACCCTTCCTGCTTTGGCAAGGGGATTGGAGCCGCTTCAAAGAGAATCGGCCAGTATTCCGACATCCCAATAAATTCGGCTCAGGCCCCCACCTCTTACAGGAACATATGAGCTATAGTCTAAACTCCTTAAAGGGGGGTTATACAGTTGATGGATGAAATCTTGCACCACTTAGGGGCCCTAAACTACTGTAATTCCTAGGAGTTAAGGGACTTAAGGTGGTGCAAGATTTCCTCCATCAACAGTATGGGGGATTATATAGGGGACTACTTTAGGGATATTAAGGGGGACACTCGGAGTTTAGACAGTAGAACATATGGGGACCCGACTATAAATATCGTTATTGTGGTCACTAGTAGTGGGCGGAGGCCCAGCCTACAGGTAACCCTTAGGGTTTAGGGTTTAGGGTTCATATTCCGGAGTCCGAACATGATTCACTATCAGGATGGGTTGTCTATTCATTTCATGTATGGGTTCCAATGTCTAGCTTCTAGCTTTTTCTGATAATTTACATTATCCTAGCAAAAAGAACTATTGACAAGCAGGGAATGCAGGAAGCCCATCATTCGATGTCCCGTAGACTCTCACATCGATTCCTCGTCTAGAATATGTTAAAAGAATTCCGAAATGAAGGACATCCCTTAAAAAGCTTCGATTCCTTTCGAATGACCTTCGCCAACTCTTCACAGCCCCCCCTAATGCTTCAATGAAAAAAGAATCTGTCCCCCAGCCCCCCGGTCTTGTTTTGTGTTTTTGGGCCATGAATACTAAGCCAGGGGGGTTGGAGGAGGACTAGGTAGTGCAGCTCGTAGTACCAGTGGTACAAGTAGAAGGAAATCTATCAAAATGCGGGATATTTCGGGCGGTCAAGAATCAATATACTTGTTATCGTCAACTCCTGATTCTTGCCGATAAACCTTGTTTACACGTTCGGGCTCCGAACTTGTTAGCAAGCAAATGTAGTCTTCCGGGATCTTTCTCGCCCAGCAACAGCATAGCATTGTCATCATTTGTAATAATGTGTCTCAAAACTACTCCTGATACAACACATCGTGCATGACCTGAGTATGCCACAGTTTCGTAGTTCTCAAGATATAAGGTACTTAGGGTCATGCATGAGTTTAGCAGCCACCGTATTTCATTGTGAGTCGCATCTTTCTTTCCCTTTGAAAACTAGCCCTCTACTTAAAGCGGTCTGCCAGCCTTAGGCTTTCGGATGCTAGGGTGGAGGGCTTGGGGCCTGGGGTATTGATAAGGTGTAAGGTGAAGGGATACTGGGTGCCCTTCTGGAGACTCCAATAGAAGGATCCGAAGGCAGTGGAGTATACATACGGCCCCTCTAGTTCGGAGAAGGCCTCCTTGTAGCGGTATGATGAAATTCCATTCTGCTGCAGACCAGCACCAGTGGAGCGATGATGCTGATGTGTAAGAATGAGTTTTACTGGGTACGTCCTAGGAATTTGTAAGTCGTTGCGGGCCTAGACTATTAGACGGCAACTCTTCCATAGGAAATGTCCGCTGCACCCACATCCAGGATTGTCTGGGTCTTCGTTGGTAACCCAGGAAAAGCATCAAGCCTGTGTGTCCAGAAATCTACCCTGAAATACAAGCCTCGCCAAACCCAAACCCCAAACCCTGCACCCCCCCCCCACACCCAAATAATCATAGAGCCCGCTGTAGAGCGCCTGCTGGGTTCCTGTTTGCTTTCAGGGCCCTGAGCCCTAAACCCTCGACCTCAAGTCCCAAACCTGGAATCCTGAACCCCTAGCCCCAAACCCTGAGCCTAAAACCTTGCGTCTAGTTTTCAAACCTTGGCTAGAAGGCCAGTAGCCCATGGCTGCCATAGTTGTAGTCGACATGTCAGTCTCCATTGTTTAACCACATTGGCTTAAGGTAGCCCATGATTTTGGGTAACCTTACTTCCCATCCCGGGTTCAGGATTTAAAAAAATCCGCTCTACACACTGATACCATGGTGGCTCACAGCAAATCAAAGGCTGGTGGAGGCAAACAGCTCCCATTGCACAGGCCTAGGGTTCCAAGCGGCTCCAAAAATCCGAACCAACAAAAATTTGGGAAGACCCCAGAAACTTGCTGGTTCTAAGTAGGGAAAATGGGAATAGAGTATATGATCTATAGTCTAAACTCCATGAAGGGCTTTTTTGGGGAGCACTATAGGGCTTATTACGGGGGATACTAGGAGTTTAGACTATAGCCCATATAGGGATTGTAGTCCCTTATTCCCTACTAACAGCCAGTAAGAAGGCTCAGGTCTAGGGTTTAGGGTTGAGTGCTTTAGGGCTTAGGTAGAAGTACATCAACAACGTCTGGTTCACAGGGTTTGGCGGGACAATGGGAGTTTCTTTAGCCAATCCTGGTATGATCTGTACTTGGGTGAGCTTTCGACTTTCTATGTCTACCTACTATCCCCAATAACCCCTATCAGACTCCCCATAAACCCTGCTGCTAAGTAGGCTGACTAAGTCCAGAGATCCTCCGAGCAATTGTAGGAGGGATGCGTTTTTCCCTAAACCCTGCCCTAAACCCTTGAGGTTTCTCAAGGCTCCAGACCTAGAACCCGTACCTGGGTATAGCAAAGACCTCTATGCCCTACCCCTTTTTAGCGTACCAACTTCTGTAGATAGAAGATCGTAGATACCAGGCATGAACTTAGGTATCCTAAACCTCACTTATGAAGTTCCTTCTTTTGAAAGATCACTTCAGGATTTTGGAGCCTCCGGATCCCCCTTAGAGCACCCATGGCAGCTGATGTCCCCCGGCTGAAATTGGCTGATGCCAATGCCCAGGCCCAGGATACGGAGGCCGATTGAGGTTAGGGTTCCAGGGTTTGCGGTCTAGGAGTAGGGTTAGGTCTTCAGTGCGCATCTTAAGCCTAGGAGAGTATGTTGATTCAGGCCTTTCGGAGGCATCGATTGCACGCCATCAATAATATTTTGTCACATCAACCTTGAACCCTAAACCCTAAGCCCTAAAATGCCTTCATCTTCTCACGTTTCTTGTGCGGTTGCCATCTGCAGAAGAACCGAAGTGATTTCTGCAGATCTTCTGCTGTAAGTCGCTACACCCTTTTCCCCAAAACCCTAAACCCAAAATTTGTGAACCTCTACACTGCTACACCCTAACGTTGCTGCTCTGACTGCTGCGCTACGTAGTGCTGGGGTAGGGGTTTAGGGCCCAGGGGTTTTAGGGTTTACGTGGTTTAGCGGATTTAAAGGGTCCAGGGGGTTTTAGATGATTTTAGGCTTAAACAGGGTTTCAAGAGGGGGTTTTGGGCCAAGGGGCTTAAGGGGCTGGATTTTGGGGTTAAATGGACACAATCGAACAAATCAGAAGCCGATGGCATAAGAGCCTTTTGAAATTTACTATGGACCACCCCCGAATCCCTCCATGAACCTCATATATCCCTCTACGGGCCCCTTCTGAGAATCCCTAAAACCTCAAACTCAAGCAAAAACCCTAAACCCTGAACCCTAAACCCTAAACCCTAAATCCTTAACCCTAAATCCTTAACCCTAAACCCTAGCCCCTACTTCCTAACCCTGAGCCTGTTCTGTCCCAGACCTCCCTATATGGTGGTTTCCCAAAATTAGGGGTACCTACTATAATGGAGAATCAAATGGAAAAGAAAATGGAAAATGAAATGGAAACTGGGTGTATATAGGGGATTATAGGGATTGGGTAGGGGTACCTTTTTTGGGGGTCCCTTATAGTAAGGACTATAGTATTTTGGGGTCTATATTGGGGTCCCCTTATTTTGGGAAACTACCATATCCCCTTAAAGCGTGCTGCTGTATTTCAAGGCATCCGCAAAGTCTTCAAGCAAACGTAGGATGAAACCCTAAACCCTGAACCCTGGGGACCTGGCTCGTAACACGTTTATCGTCCCTGAAGCTCAGAGCAAGGTTATGAGCTCTAAGCGAATATCGAGGTCAGGAGAACCCAGTTTACTCATATCCCCCCAGAAGTTCCATATCACCACCCCAGTTATCGCAGCTTGGCCTACTTGCAAAGTCCTCCGAACCTTAAATCTAAACCCTAAATACCACAGTAGTTTTCATATCTGTGTTCTTCTCCATTCCTGGCTAAGTCCCCCTGTCCTCCCAATAAAGATCCTACATGCCTCTAAAGCCGTATATGTCCCTATCTGTATGTATATACATATAGACTCCTATGTATGCCACCAAACCCTATGTTTATATATTTATATATGTATATATATATATATGTATATGTATGTCCCTATATGTCCCTAAAGCCCCTGCATATTTGTCATACCTGTGTATCGAGAAGTAAGCAACCCTCCCTCGCTTCAAAGTAGGAATATAGTAAGAAGATATCGACCCGTCCTGACATTCGTACTAAACTGTTGGGCCATATATTCTTGTCATATTCCTACTATATGCCTGGGGTTCCCTGTTTCGGGTTCCCCTTCAAGTCCTTTCAACGTAAGCTTCGCTGTGCCTGATCGTCAACATTAAGGTTTTCAGGACTCTATGGATATGGGGAGGGGTCCAAAAGCACGGAAGTTACTTAAGTTCAATCTGGTCATGAAAGAAGTTGGTAGGGAATGATCCTAGGTAATACCCCATAGTTTTTACGTAGGAAGAACAAAATGGTGATAAGTACTAGTTATCCGTACTATGCCTACCCAGCCCCTAAACAACGGTGATTATCTCAGTTCAATATGAACGTTCCATGTTCCTTTAATGTTGGTTCTCCAAATGTTAGCCCTAAACCCCATAGATGTCTATGTTACCCTCCAAAAAGGCTGCCGTAATATACCTACTTCCGAAGAAATTCTAAACGAAATCTGCCGGACATTTGCTCAGCAATGTGCTATGTAAACATCGAAGCCAAGAAAACTGTTTTGTAGCTTGTCGCAAGTTTGCCACCTTTTGGGCCCAAAATTCCTGGGGCCGTTGTGTAGAAGAGTTCCGAGAAAAAAAGAAAACACAAAAAGCGAGTTTTGGCAGCCCCTAAACCCCGAAACCACCATGTATCATTTGTATACGTTGTGAACTGCAGCCTTTGCCAGCCTTTGCCAGTATTCGCCGCGACTGCCTGAGAAGATGACACCCAGATCGCTCGATGTCATGGCCGCTCGGATGTGCATGGGTTTCGTGTTTAGGGCCCTTCTGGCTTATGGGGGGCAATATGGGGAGTACCTAGGGATATAGGGGTTATATAATGACGATGTAGGGGTTATATATGGTAATGGGATTAAGGGTCCCTATTAGGGGGCCCTCCTAAAGTCCTTAAATGAAAAGTGCTGAGCGTTGTTCTGGATTGTTTTTGCTCCTCGCAAGCCCAGGGCGTTACTCTTCAGTAGGTCTCGTAGTGCTGGTCAAAGGCACTACGAGACCTACTACTTTGGCGCTCCAGCTATCGTTGACATGGTTTGGCCTTATCTGCGTAGCACTTCGGGATCATGAATCATTAAAGTTGCATATGCGGGGACCCTAAACCCTAAATTGGCCTTTCAAATGCCACCCAGTTATGGTTCTCTAGCCCTGAACCCTACCTTGAACAAACGTCTATCTTCGTTCTGTGGCATGCTGGTCTAAAATTCGACACCTCCAACCCCCTAATATGTACAATTACGTACATTATGAGAAACCCTATAATATAGGGGACAAATATCCTCCCATGGTTCCTCCAAGTCTGAGCCGTGGCCTCCTAAAAACGTAAAGCCTCAAACAGCAAGCCTGTGTCCTAGTTTTTGTTTTTTTTAATTGTGGCTTGCATTTTCACTAGGCCGGCATTGCCCATGAACCCTAAACCTTAAACCCGCACGGTTGAACTCTCGTCCATCTTGGCTCCTTTCGCATGAAAGTCCGTGAAACCGCTAGGACCAATAATGTAGATGCCTGGATACCTCTTGTTAGAACGCTCATAGACCTTCATGCTTGTATGCCTTGTGTCAGAATGCAACCATAAACCCTAAAACGCTTAGACGCCTATATTTATTGCGAATGGCCCTTGTGCTTCAGATTTCTGCGTTTATGTTTTTGGCTTCAGCATGGCCATGGGTGGATATCGAATCTGGTCCTGGGTACACGTGTGGGTTTCGCACGACACTCATATGTTGCTTGGAATGATGTTCTTAAAGTACATGATCATGTTGACTATGAACGGTCCTCACCAGCCTAGTCTATACTAATAGTAAAAATGGGAACAGTAGTAACCGTAGTCATAATATTAGTAGGAGTAATGGCAGCAATAGTACTGGGATCCCTTTACCCTAAACCCTAAATGGGAACCCTGCCTTGGATCCTTTAGATAGTTTGGATGTCGCAGGTGCGTGATGATCCCCGTTGGGCGCCTTCGCTTGCAGATCAGGGCTTGCCAAAAATCCTGAGCACTTTCCCCAATACATACAATATAAACTAAGCCCCATTGTAGTAGTTTCCATTTTCTTTCCCATTATCCCCAATATATATATATATACCCTTAACCCTAAGCCCGCCTGAGCACTGACATGTAAACTCTACACCGGTAGCCCCACATCATCCTGGACCCTAAGTCTTGCGCCCTCAAGCCCAAACTCTCAACCCTAAAGTGAGCCTAGGCTCCCAAGCCAGAGCTTTAGAACAGCAGTTCCCAGACCTTGCGTACGAGACCACAAGATTCAAGACACCCTGCGGAATGCGCAAAGATTTTATGTGAGAGAAAGAGACAGGGAATGCAGTGTGGAATAACGTAGAGCCCTGATCAATAAACCCCCTCCCTTGGTAGGGACTACGATGGAGATCCTAATGATAGGGCCCTTAAGGGCGTTTATTAATCAGGGGTCTACATTAACCTATACCTAAGCCCTAAACCCTAGACCCCGAAACTCTAAACCCTAAGCCCCTAAACCCTATATACCCTAAACCCTAGGGTCTACATTAGGAATTCTACTACTCCGAACCGCGCGGGGGTTACTGTTGACCTCGGAGGCGTTTTGGACACCCAAGGGGTGCTATTGTGACTTACAGAAGAATAAGCAGAACAAGAAGACGAAGAAGAAGAAGAGGAGGAGAGAGAGAGAGAGAGATAGAAGTATACAGATATTCATATATGTATACACACACATATATATATGTCTATATATATGTCTATATATATATACACATATATATGTATGGGGGTCAGCGTAGGCTTACAGGTTCAACTTGCAGGTTTTGACCGCGATTTGAGGAAGCCCCTCTTTTCAGTAGACGGGATGCTGATGTACTGCAGCAGCCTGGGCTACTAAAAAATACGGATCTCTTGCCCCTCAACTTCGTGTAATCCTGCATCTTTTATTATTTCTGCCTGGTCCGGAGCATTTTTTAACTTCTGAAGGCCTCAGCGTTTTCTGCGTTTAGGGTACAAGGTTTCACGTGTAACCATTAATTACAGCACTGCACTGGCAGAACTCGAGGGTTCAGCACTTGGGTTAGGTACTGCCTCCATGCATAAGCAGCCTGCAATAACAACAGCAGTCAGGTGGTAGTTTCCCAAAATAAGGGGACCCCAATATAGACCCCAAAATACTATAATCCCTATTATTGGGACCCCTAAAATGGTACCCCCCAATTTTGGGAAACTCCCAGGTGATAGAAATGTCATCAAGCTGTTTGTGTCTGGAGTCAGTGCCCCACAGGAGAGAGAGAGAGAGAGAGAGAGAGAGGGAGAGTGTGTGTGTGTGTACCGTGCATATGGGGTTTCTGCCTACAGCTACTTTCAAGAGAAATTATGCAAGGATTCTGTAGATCTATACTCAGTTTTGTAGGAGATCATCTTCCATAGTGGCCATCTCGGGAGCAGGAATTCTGATCAAATGCAGTTTGAGCTATGGTCTAAACTCCTCAAAGGAGGTTGTATAGGGGATAATATACGGGAGTATTATAGGTGATAATAATGGGGATAGTAGGAGTTTAAGACAATTGCTCATTTCGAAAACATTACGCGAAGAATATATTCCCGATTGCCTGCATCCCATATGCTATATATGTTGTTTTTGGATATCCTCTTTTGGGAGGCCTGGAAAGGGGTTATAGTATTGTTGGGTAAAAATCGAGGTCCCCCCCCATTTATGGCTACGAAATATTAATGTAGACCCATGATTCATAAACCCCTCCTTTTCAGGGCTTTGATATTAGGATGGGCCATGTTTTTTTTTCCAAGGTTTGGCTCCGCCCTGGTTTGGCTCCCTTGGTCCTCTGGTCCCCTGGTCCTCTGGTCCCCTGGTCCCCTGGTCCTCTGGTTCCTGGTGCGTTGGTCCCCTGGTCCTGGTCCCCTGGTCCTGGTCCCCTGGTCCTCTGGTCCCCTGGCTTCTCGGCTTCAGTGGCTTCTTGGCTTCTCGGCTTCAGTGGC